>JAGDQP010030036.1:0-22909 GCA_022664845.1 Lepisma saccharinum | reverse complement strand
CCTGCAATTGCTCGTTTTCGCACTTTTGTGGTCTACCAGAGCGCGCACTGTCTTTCACATTGAAATCACCACTTTTAAATTGTCGAAACCATGTCTCACATGTTCTAATCGATGGAACGTGTTCACCATATGTTTCTACCAGCACACGGTGACTTTCAACAGCCTTTTTCTTTTGATTAAATAAGAAAAGCAATGCGTGCCGCAGATGTTCTTTTTCAGGCACGAACTTCGACATGATCACTGAACGATAAAACAAACGTTAGTGTTTGGCGGACTCAACTTGTGTGTGTTTGTAGTTTAATGTCAGACGAACAAAATGACGTATGTGTCAAATGAATACGCTGCGTACTTTTCGCTGGCGCCATCTCTTAGGTAAACCGGAAACTACTTATGCATACACCTGGTACAGTAAATTAAATTTTAACTTTTTCATTTTTTACTTTTGGCGGTTTTAAATGTTCTCATTGAGGTCTTTTAAAGAATTGTGTGCTCAGTTTTGGTGAACAACAGTAAAACAGTATAGTTTGACTATCATCATGCCATTGAGTGGCACAAGTGAAGCTGCAAAGCGAAGAAAGAAGAGGAATTAGTGAAGAAAATTCCCAATTGCCACGTTCTTTGGATGTTCATCTACAACAACTTCGATCGAAAGTGACTCACAATCTCGTGAATATGTGTGTGGTGACGCTGTGACATCTGTTTCACAACATGGTACAAACGCAATGTTTTCATCTTCTGTTTGTCTCAGGGAGTCCTCTTCTGTTTGTCTCAAAGACGAAAGGTGTTCAGTTGCATCACCGGAACAGTCTACTGATCCAAGACCTTCATTTCTGAACTTCGACAGTTCGGTTCCTGATGCTGAATATAGCCCTCAGGGTGTATCAAACAACACAGAATCTCTTAGGGAGCGCGTTGCTGATTTTTCGGATACAGGCTGTGTTGATCTTAATAGACTTGCGAAAGAACTACATCCACCTGATCATGGACACTCTCCAATTGATGTGAATAATCCGGACGTAAAAAGATTTATAATTTCCCATGAACCATGCAGACTTTCTGGTCATTTTCCTAGAGATCTAAAATAGGAAAATAGAAGCTTTTCCACGAAATACTACTCGGCAACCGATGCTAGAATTAAATTACCGGTATCGTAGTTATGTTACTCTGTTAAATTAGATTCAGCATATTGTCAACCGTGCTGGTTGTTCGCTAATAGGAGCCAAAAGAACTTCCATTATTCTTGGATAAAGGGATCTCAATTCATGGTTGGAAAGGTCTAAGTAAGAAAATAAAGGAACACGAACAAGCTACTTATCACATAGAGGCGTGTGTAGTTTTCCCTCAGTGGAAGGCAAATAAAACAATAGATGAAGGACTGGAGAAAGAAATCCAAAGAAATATGTTGTTTTGGAGACAAGTTCTTAATCGGCTGGTAAAAATTATATTGCGACTTGCTACATCTTCTTTGCCATTGCGTGGCCACCGTGAAGGAATTGACTCAGAAAATAGGGGAAAATTTCTTTCTGACGTTGAACTTTTGGCTGAGTACGACCCTGTGCTAAAATCTGTTTTGGGAATGCCAAGAGGAAAATAAAATACCTACGTCACCAAGTACAAGACGAGTTATCTGCAGTCTCTAGCAAATTAGAGGATAGCATCGTAGTAGAAATTAAAGAGGCACCATTCTTCTTCATTATAGTCGACTCAACTCAAGATATATACAAAGTGCAGCAAATGAGTGTTGTTATTCGTTACGTTCATGTGGCTCACAACAGTTGTGACATTCCACAAGATTTAGAAATTCACGAGACATTTCTCGGTATCTTTGAAGAAGAGGATCGTTCTGCAAGTTGTATTACGTGCCTTATTCAGAAAGTGTTCGAACGAAAAGGATTGTCATTAGTAAACTGTCGAAGACAAGGATATGATGGAGCTAGTGTAATGAGTGGGTCATATGCAGGAGTCCACAAGGTTAAATATATCCAAACCAGTGCAGTTCATTGTGCTGCACATTATTTAAATCTAGTAATTAATGACGCTGTTCAATGCGTTCATAAAATATGTTTATTTTTCGCTGTGATCCAAGAAATTTATATATTCTTTACTTTTCAGCATTAACAGTAAAGTAATGTTACGCTGTTAAGTCAGATATCAAAACTGAAGAAGCTTGATCCCATACGTTGGGCTAGTCGTTACAGTTCATTATTGGCCGTGAATCTACGATATATTGATATCAGAAAAGCATTGATTGAAGTCATAATGAACAGTAACAAAACAGAAGAAAGAGAAGAAGCTTCTCGTTTGATTAAGAAAATAGAAACTCTTGAGTTTCTATTTTGCCTTCTAACTTGTTTAAACATCTTCGGATCTTTGAATGTAGCTAGTAAACAACTACAACATCATATGGCTGCTCTGGATTCTGCTACTGGTCAACTTGGTACTGCAAGACACTGTATAACTAAGCAAAGAAAAAAAAACAGAACTTTTGCATCTACCGCATACCTGCAATAATGTAAAAAAGGATACAAAATTGGTAATAAAGTACCTCCTTTGCTGATGTAGCTGATATTATTAAAAAAACACAATAAGTTCGTGACTGTAGTAGTGCCCTTTTCGCATACCCATGTACGTAAAGCGAAGTCTGACATTAACGCTTCTTTTATCTTTTCCGATGGATCAGATAATTTATTTTCCTTGTTTTTATTCTTCTGAAATCGGGGTTCTTTTATATTGTGTGAAGAATCAGACTGAACAGAATTAGTAACTGATACCTGATTTGATTCCTTAGAAATATTGTGTGTAGTCGTCGAAATTACTTTAGCATTAACATCGCTGTCGGTTAGAGTAGAAGTGACCTGTGACTGCTTAGGCACTGGAACAGTTACAACATCGGAACTGTTTACAAACATGCTTTTACTTTGTTGAACGATAGTGGAATTAGATTTTAATGCATTAATTTCCTTTGTAAACGTTCCACTTGTTTTGATAGTACATTGACGATAGATTCAGTTTAACTATGCATTTTTGTAAATTACAAACATTTGATGTTTCAGTATTTTGAATATCATTAGACTGTACTTGTTCAAAATCAACGCAGTTAGTCTCAGTACCTTGATCGGTAATCTGTTTAGTCAAGAAGAAAGCTGGAAAAGCAATCTTTAAACCAGACCTACCTAACATGATGTGTTTGATATCGCATGTAATTACATGAAATAACAAATCGTAAGAGACTTCTATAAATGTAACACTTAAGGTCACAGTACCAATCACGTCTATAGAAGATACATTTAGCATAGTAAGTTGTTTACTGTTAGGTTTCAAAGAAGATAACTTGTTAGTATTTGCAAGCTCCAACAGAGATATTAAGTTACGTGAAATACCTGTGTTTACCATGCATGTAAACTTTTTGTTATCAATCCCCATATTCAAAGTAATATTATCTTGATCGAAAGAAGGGTCTGTATTCTGCGTTAACAAGCAATTATCAACGAATACAGATGTTATGTCAGGGAGTACTGCAACTTGTTTAAGTGATTTAGCTACACCTTGTGACTCCGTATCACGCATTTGGCGTTATTTTGTCAAACCAACTGTAGTCCAGTGACCACGACGTGAACAAAAATTACAAGTAGTATTAATCGCAGGGCACTTGTGCTGATCAGGAAATGAATGACCACAGCGGTAATAAAAATGTATGGGGTTGACATTAGACTTTTTTCGTTGACTAACCTTGTTTTTATATAATCTCTTAGAATCTTTGATACTTAGGAAATCAGGTGAATCGTACTTTGGATTGAAGCACTTGGAATCTCTTTCCACCTGTTCTTCAATACTTATTGTGTCAATAGCTTTCTGTAATGTAAGTTTCGAATTGGCTAGCATATGCTTTCATGTATTTTCATCCCGCATACCAATGACAATTTGATCCCGAATCATGTCATCGGAAGCATCTTCAAAATTATACTTACTGGATTGTTTTCTAAGTACCATCACAAAATCCTGAGCCAATTGCATCGGAGTCTGTTTGGTCGAATGGAACCTGAAACGTTCTACGATAATGTTCGATCTTGAACAGTAATGCTCTTTAAGCTTTTAACACTGCGAAAAAGTACCCAGTGTCCTGGCCGAGATATAAACCCGGGCCGTCCGATTCATAGTCAGACACACTACCGCCTGAGCCACAGCAACTAGTATATCTTATGGGTAGTAAATTTAATTATAATTTCATCTTATTATTGCTTGCACACTTCTGAATTTCATTAACAAATTGTATGCTTGTAAATGATTTTTAGCCTTTACATACTGGTTAGCCTTCTCTCACACACTGTAAACCTCAATTGAAGACCAAAAATAGATTTAGGTAATTTAGTTTCTAGATATGTTTTTTACTTTTGTACCGCTAAATATACCAATTTTATTTTTCTGAATTTAGGTTTTCAGCTCAGAAAACGACATGCCAGTGGCAACGATGAGTTTCATCTTTCAGATGTTTGTGACTGGTGACAAACTGCTTCTCACCTTCTTGTCACAAGTGGATCTGAAAACGAAGATTATCCTCACCACTATGATGATTATGATGGTAGGTTCAAGGAGAGATTATGTATTCACAAAGGGGTTTCCTAATGTTCTATAATAAACATAAGTAATTCTATTGAATATATAAATGAAGAACTAAGGAATTATAGTAGCGATAAGTCAATCGCAATGATTACAGATTTATTACCTTTTTAAAAGGAAACAAATTCTCCCCTAACTGCTTCAGAAACATCTGTTTATTCTGTATTTCCTCATAAAACTTTTATCTAAAATAATAATAATGTATGTCTCTCTTCACTGTGCAGTGATCGTACATTTCTCTATAATCTAACGTTTCTTTTAACACCAACGAATTACAAAGAAAAACTGCGCATCAACTTAAACCTCAATCCAGAATGTAACTTCATTCTATGTAAGCTACGTTCTTTGGTTTAATACTTGAAAACAATTAGCTCTAGTTAGTTTAAATTAAATATCTGATCCAGGTTCTCGGTTACGTAAATTTCTTTCCCTCCACAAGGTGAAGTTTTCCTTTTTCCTTTCGCATACTTTTTCTGGGCTTTGTTCTGTACTTTCTATCATCATATTCGGACGTTTTCTACCCACTGCTGGAGGAAGATCTCCCCTTTTCTTTCCACATATCTCTTCCTGTTGTTATCGTCATCCATGTAGCTCCTGAAAAACGCTTGATTCATCTACCCATCTAGCATTTGGACGACGTCTCGGTCATTTCTGTTCTCTAGGAATCCACTGTAGTACATTTGTCGTCCACCTTCCATCTGTTCGTCTAGCTATGTGACCGGCCCATCTCCACTTCATCTTCTTCGAAGTCTTGATTATATCTTCTACCTTTGTTTGTGCGCGAATCCATTCATTTGTCTTCGTATCTCTCCTAGTTATTTCTAGAATGCATCTCTCCATTGTTCTTTGTGTGACTGTTAATCTGTAAGTCGTTTGCGCATTCTATGTCCAAGTTTCACAGCCGTACATCAGTACAGGTAAGACACATTGATTATAAACTTTACGCTTGAGACACACTGGTAGCTTGTTTTTGAAAATATAGTGTAGTCTTCCAAACGAGCTCCAAGGCGTTTTCCATCTTCTATTTATTTCAGCATCCGTCAACTTGGCATTCGATGTGTTGAGCTGGCCTGCAACTACGCCTATTGTCTCTCCGTGAATCTTTACTTCCTTCTTTCCAGCATGTTGATTGTACATTACTTTTGTTTTACTTAAATTTATTTTAAGACCTACTTTCGAACTCCCATTACACAGCTCTTCCACTTTGCTTTTTAGTTCTTCTGCAGTTGAAGCAAACCAGATTACATTATCAGCGAATCGTAGGTGATTAAAGTAATCGCCATTGATTTTTAATCCAACTTCTTCCCAGTTTAAATTTTGGAATATTCTCTTCCAGGAGCGCTAAAATAGATTTGGAGAAATTGAATTTCCTTGCCTTATTCCTTTTCCATAGTTTAATGACAGATCTGGCAGTCGAGTAAATGTTTTGCAGTAACTTGATGTATGCACTTTCGATGCCTTGATCAAGTAATTTAAGTACTGCAGCCAAGGAGACTGAATCGAAAGCTTTTTCAAAATCTATGGATCCTAGACATAGCAGAAGTTCATATTCATTAGTCCTTTCCATAACTTCATTCAATGTTTGTATGTGGTCCATTGTGCTAAATCCTCGACGAAAGCCAACTTGTTCCCTTTCCTGGTTAAAATCTATGTCTCGTTCAATACGATTCAAAATGACTATGATGAACATTTTGTATAGAACTGACAGTAAAGTTAATTGGTCTGTAGTTTTTCGACGCCTTCTTTATCCTCTTTCTGGTACAACAAAATGATAATAGCATTATTCCAACTTGACGGCATTTCTCTCTCTTCCTCTGGTATTGAGAATATTTTAGAAAGTCCCTTTTTCATCTTTACACCTCCCCATTTAAGTATCTCTCCTGTGAGTTCATCTTCTCCTGGCAATTTTCCGTACTTCATCCTTCGAAGACTTTATCCACTTCTTCTTTCATTACGTCTGGGACTTCTACATCATTTTCTTCTGAATCTTCTTTTCCTAGTTCTTCGTCGGAGTAATACAATTCTCTTTAGAAATTTTCAAAAAAATTATAGTTTTATCTTCATTTCTGGTTACGGTCCCGTCAGGTCTTTTAAATGCAATTATTTGCCTTTTTCCTATCATGAGCCTCTGGTTGGTTTTCTTCGAGCTCTTGTTTTCCTCGATTGTATTTCTAACAAGATTTTCGTTGTATCTACGTACATTTCTGCTATTGATATCTTCTTTGTTTCCGAACTCTTTCAAGGCACCGAATCTATTACTTAGTTCTATCTCGAATGTCTGTCTGTCTTCTAGATCTAAAACTGGCGGTTTTCCTCTAATAAGCTTCTTCGTCTTAAGTCCGATATTTAGTTTCAGCTTACATCTCACCATCCTATAATCACTTGAGATTTTAAAACTGTTCAGAACAGACACGTCTTCAAGAATTTCCCTATTATTCGATAAAACGTAGTTTATTTCGTTTTTAGCCCAATTTGGTCCTTTCCATGTCCACTTCCTCTTGGGCGGCTTCTTGAAAAGAAGTACTTTGTATAACATGTGAATATTATTTTGTTTTAGCTCTAAAAGTAGTATTTTATTGTTCAATCCATTCCCTATGCATTCTTCTGTTATTTGCGAAAAGGTGTTTTGATAATTTTGTTTTCCTTATTTGACTTCCGTAGTTGCAATCATCTCGAATTGGAATAGGAACACAATCGTTTCGCCATCAGAATTCCATCGTTTCCTTCAACAGAACGCTAACAGATGGCAAACACTGTTGAAGGAAATCCATGTGCTTTTTGGTGTATTTATCGTGATGTTTGGTCTTTTTATTGCGTATAATGGAAAATCTAACCTGTCTGCGCTCGCTGACGCTCACTCTACATTATGTCAGTGAATTGCTTAGAATAAAGAACAATCTAACGTGAGTTGTGTTCTCTAACTTGTTTCCGCGAATTTTGTAAAATATTGAACATGTGAAAGGAGACAAGAAGGCTCAATTATTTATAAATACAAACACAAAAACCTTTTTTCAAAACAAGAATCGTCACCTCACTCGCCGGGATTTGAAATCGGGATCACACAGGTACTGATCCAACGTTCTGTTCACTAGACTAGCATGCAACTGACAAGAAATGGTTTGTCTGTGTACTTTATCATTCACGTAGCTCAGCACAGAAGTAAGAGATGGAAATTCAGTGAAAATAATTCTTTTGTCGCAGATTCTAATAGGAATAAGAACTTGTTACCATTCTCATGTTAATTTACAAACAGACGCCATACTATCCCCAGTAGCACACAAACGTTGAAAATACGCGGATTAAACGTTATTACCGAAACGTTATGTTAATGTTGTAAATGTACCGAAATGTCCGCCTGTTCAACGGTTTATTCGACGTTGAATAATGGTTGAGAAGAAACGATGAAGAAACTGGTTCAATTGGCCAAAACAGAGCATGGTTGCTGTCTATAATATTTAGTTTCATTTTACCCTTTGCTTTCACCATGATATACGGTGTTAATTTTCCAACAGTAAATTATCCAAGCGCTGCTGTGGAGTTCGAACAAGGTACGTTTCGCACTCGTCGCCTTATCCCTTCATCCATAGATCCACCTTGAGAATCACTAGTCTGTTACGGTATTTGTAGTCCCATAGGCAGTCTAGAACGATGTGGGCACAAATGCAGACTTGTCATTTCTCAATCATGTAAGATTAAAAATGAATGCTTTTCTTCTTTCTTTGTTATGTGCATTTTTCTTCCTTCCTTTAACACTTTGACCATCGCTGTACTATTAAATTTGTCATTTGTATTTTTCACTAAGTGTAATATGTCGCCTTAGAAAATGCATATAAACCGAAATCTATGTCATAGTTCAAAACATTTCACATTATCATCCTATTAACGAAATTAAATGTTGGTTGAAATATAGTTTAAAAGTCAATCTGTTTTCAACATGCAAATGAAGAATATGAGAAACGTAGTTAATTTTAGGCACATGCAATTAACTTGGAAAAATAATCTAGGGCACAGTTCAATGTAATAGTTAAAATGTGTTTTTAATTCAACGTGTTTTCAACAAGCAAAAGAGAACACAAAATAATAGTTAATGGCATTCAATTGGCTTTTAATTACAAATTTTAATCCATTAAATTAGAAAAAATCCCATGAAACGAAATCTATACCATAGTTGAAAATAACAGTTAACTCCATGTTGAATTAACATCTTTTTCAACAATATCAAGTCTATGTTGAAATATCATTGAAAATTTAACGTAATTTTTTCAACCGATAGGCGATAACGTGTAATCAACAAACTAACCCAAAAATCAACGGTTAAAATACGTTTGTGCATGGGCGCCCATCTTGTGGTTTTCAGAGGGGGCAAGGATAAAGCGACAGTTTTTCTATGATTTACTCAAAGTTATCAACAGGATAACCACGACAATATTTACTAAATTAAGGGCGTAAAAAGAACCATGTCATGAAGTATATTAAACCTACCTTAAAATATACTGGAAGTTGATTGGAAATGCATAAAAGACTATAATAATGTTAATGATTTAGTAAACTTTATGATATTATTTATGAAATATTTGTCAAATGTGTCCCCTGCAAAAGAAACTCTGTCCCAAAGTATTCGTGCTGGTTTACTAAAGACATTATTAGGAAGCTCAATGTTAAAAATATTTATCATATAAAGTCTATACATACAAAATTGAAAATTCAAAACCCTACTATCAGGAATTTATTCGATTGCGTAGGGAAGTCAAGAAAGACATAAAAATGGCCTATAAGACCTTTATATCAATTTCTGAAAATAATATCAATAACGATCCAGGTTAACTATGGAAATTTATTAAAAACAAAACAAAACATCTTGCCCCAAATATATTAAAATTTGAGGGTAGGATTTGTGTAACAATGAAAAAATAGCTAATACGTTTGCACAGTATTTCCAATCAGTATTTGTATCCTCTTCTCAACCGTTCAGTAATTTTGATAGTAATTCTAGAGGTTACGAAGAAATCTGAATACTACCTGTTGATCAAATACATTTGAACGAAATAGGAAAGGCTGCCAAGAATCTAAAATCCAAAACAACAGTTAGATCTGATGGTATACCCTCGTATATAGTGAAAGGGTGTATTGATAATTTTAAATATTCCCTTATTGACTGCATTCAACTTGGCACTAAAAACATGTATTTTCCCTAACAAATGGAAATCTGATTTAGTTTGTCCTATACCTAAAACAAGCAACAGACGAGAAATTACCAACAGGCCTATAGCAATCTTACCAATCTTTGTAAAATTCTCTGAACTGATTGTATATCAACGAATTATTAATCATTATCTCAACTAAACAGCATGGCATTGTTTCACAAAAATCCACGGTAATGAACCTTACAGATTTTATTGAAAACTCGTTGGACAAAGGAAAGCAAGTCGATGCGATTTATATTGACTTTGAAAAGGTCTTTGACAAACTTAATCACAATGTATTACTAGGTAAATTAAATCACCATCACTTCTCTCTATCTTTGATTAGGTTCATGTGCTCTTATCTAACTAATCACAGATAGTCTGTTCTATTTAAGGAACACAAATCTGATGAATATACAGCACTGTCATGAGTCCTGAAGGCTCTAATTTTGGACCGTTGTTATTCCTCTTGTTCATTAATGACCTACCGCAATTCTTACCAGATAATGAAATAGTGCTATTTGCGGATGACTTCAAATATATGCTAGAAATAATTCCATGGAAATGCCATAAAACTACAGCATAGCTTAGGCAACTTTACCAACTGGTACGTTGTCAATAAACTTGCAATTAATACGAAGTTTTATCATCCAGTACAAATAAAACAATTTATAGATTTAATTGTTAAATTCATAAGTAGGCCCGACGTAGTTAAAAAATCTTGGTGTCACGCTTGATATGAAATTAACGTTTAACAGCCACATAAAAATATTACAAATGTAGCTTTAAAAATTCTAGCATTTGTAACAAGAATGAGAAGAAAATTTAACAACGTTTCTAAATTAGAGAAAATGTACTATGCTTATGTTCATTACAGCAAAGACGTAGTAGCATTTCTGATCGGTTATTTCTTAGGAAAATAATTCAAAATGGCTTAGACTGCACATACTTGGTATCATTGTTACAGTTTCGTGTCCCGTCATTAAAAACTCGCGTAGACAGCACTGGTCTCTTCCACTGAAAAAGGCAAGGACAATATAATGATGAAATCACCAATCTGGAGAATATGTAAACTACCTACAATGAAATGTGTAGAACTTCCATCGAATTGGATGTGATATGTCTTCGTCTTGCAACGCATTTAGAAATATTGTAATAAAAATGTCTGTAAATGAGCATTTTAAATATCGACACTAATTGGGCTACAAAGCTTGTTGTGTTGACAATAAATATATAAATAAAATAAAAGTAAATAAAAAATAAAATATAGAAAGTACATATTGACATTTTATTTTTGTTTTCTATCTTGAATACGAGGGCTACTATTTATATTTTGAGCCTAACAATGAAAAAACAGTAATGTGTCATTGAAAATTGATTTATTGTTTTTCGAAATACTCTCCTTTATGATCAATACACTTTTGCATTCGTTCGAACCATTTGTCAAAGCATTTTTTCCAATCTTCTTGAGACACCTCCATAATATGGTTTTTGAACTCATCAACGGCTTCTTCTGCCGACGAAAATCGTTGTCCACGCAATTAATTCTTGACATTCGTGAACAAGAAGATGTCATTGGGTGCCAAATCAGGACTGTACGGCGGATGACCCATCAATTCGATTTTTTTGAGTGTTCAAATAGTCGGTTGTTAGACGAGATGTCGACCTACACGAATTTTTTTCGAAAGGTGTGACACAATTGCGGTCTGATGCGGTCTTTATGGGCGTGATTACTAAAGTTATTTCATCTCGATGGACACTGGCTTTATTATTTACAGCTTTTTTTTTGTCTGTCATTCACCTTATTTGGGATTATATTATCAGTTTATTAAAAGTAGGGACAGTAGAGTTTCGCGACTCGAGAATTCGCGAAAATTTTAAACTCTCAGGAAATCACATGGAATAGATAGATGGTTGATAACATTTGGTGAATATGTGCTTATTCACTCACGAAATACTTACGAAATTTGGACATTTTGCTTCTGTCCACCAATTCTGTGCTCTGCTCAAGAAATACCATTTTTTATTTCTTCAAAAATCTATCATCGAACTCGCGTATTACGAAGAATGTTAGAATGTAGTACACTTAATCCTCCATAGATGACAGCAAATATGGGAACATGGTTTGCCATCTTGCGGGGAAAATACGGACTATTGAATACATGACCACAAGAGCATTCATTGTGTGCATTAGGCGGTCGGTAGTCGCTTTAAAAGATTTTGTGAAGACTAGTTGAAGATGTGAAATGATACGGGGTGACCTCTGGATAGGCAAATATAGAAGTATGTGAAAAATTGATAATAAATAAATATAGAATTACTGTAGATGCTGGTTATTTCAAAATAAATGCATTTTACCTTTTTTTTTCTTCTTTTTCATCATGCATCAGTGCAAGGTTTGTCTAAAGTTTTAAAACATAATTGTCACTCAAAAACTATTGTCTTTAGTTAAAACCAATTAATAGTAATTTTGCATTTCTTCCAGCACTTATCCATGAACAGCACAAAAGCAGAGGAGGTGGAGTGAACAGTTAAGGCAGTGTGGCCAGAACGAGAAACACTCAGAAGTGATAGCAAAAATTACTATGCTGGAGCCGGCAAGAGTTAATACCTAATATTTTCATCTGCAACAAAAGCAGGTAGGAAAACACCTAATCACTGATCCACGTCGAAAGCGTTGCTAAGCAACCCTCGTAAATTGCCAAATTTATTTTTTTTCGTTTGCTTCTGAGACAACACTTTTATATTGCATTTAAAAATGTGTGACAGACAGAATAGATAAATCCTGTATCAACAGCTTGACAACAGAGCTGATATTCTCTCTGTCTTGCACAACAAACTGTTAGAAATTAACTCTCGCCGGCTCAGTATAATAAAATTGTGCCACGTACTATAGTACTGTTTTCTGCAAAGAAAATGGTCTATGTTCTGAATGTTACTTCTCGCACAATATAAATTGTACGAAAAAGTTCAAAGGTGGTATGTCAAACATCCTAGGTGTCTTAATTGTGTCTTTAATGTAGTCGTATTCTCAGTGGCTGTTATTTACGGTCATTTCAAGTGCCAATTAGCTTACAAATAGTTTATAGTCATGAAAGCAAAGGTAGATAGTTGTTAGTATCTCTATGTAGCTGGAACAGATCCTTCTATAAAATTGTAATTTTGCCGATTGCCACTAGGATGTTTTCTATTCCACTTTCCAATTATTGATGAAGAATTTCAGGGTTAGCGGAAAGTCAGTTTAATATGGTGTTCAATATATTTACTTGCACTAATGGTACATTTGGAAAAAGCATTCGATATTGTCTCTTTGTATGTATTTCAAAAGAGTATCTTCACCTAGTTTTTTAAACAATTTTGATTGTACAGCCTTGCACTGCTATAAGGTGCAGTCAAATGAAAAGGTCCATTTCCATGTACAGACCTTATTACTGGATAGAGCTATATATAATGACCATTGCGTGTTGAGGCACTTATCCCACCTTGACACGAGATGATGAATGCCCTGGAAGAAGAACTCCTTGGCTTGAGTTCAACACGTTGTCCGGATATTTGCAATTGGACCTTATCATTTGACTGAACCTCATACTTCTGACTTCTGTCTCTCAATGTAAGATTAATACATAAACTTACTGAATAGTGTTCATGAATATAAAAGAATCAAATGCAATCAAATTCCGAACAAATACCTCTTCTGTTTTGCGTACGTATAAAGAAGTATTTATTTATTTATTACCTTGCACTAAAGTCAATTCATCCAATTGTGTTCTAGTGATATATATTAGAAACATATCTTTCGCATAGTTTATTTAAATGTATTAGCCACCGTTCATGTTATGTATTTATCAGTGACGTAGCCAGAATTGCATTTTGGACGGGCATCAAAATTTTTCACCTGTGAAAATTGTAAATTACTATATTTTTTATGTACATAATCTCTTCAAAGAATCTGAATGATTTCGAGTGGGACAGAATCCCTAACCCCGAAATTCTGGTCATTAATTAGTTACATCTCTGGTATTGTTACTGTAAATAACTGTCTGTATTAATGTAAGCCAACTAAATGGTTTCTGTAGTTTCTAGAAATTAATAAGCTCTTTGTCTGTAATAGAAACTGTGAACAAGACTGTATTATTCTGTGTTGAATAAACTAGCCCCAATAAATTAGTTAAACTCAATGTATATGTATACCGGTAAACCATTCCGCTCTGATTGGCTGAATGGTGTATGACGAAAACTGGAGGTGTACGAGCAAAGAGTTTCCCTTTAGAGAAATCAGTGTTATACTAAGATTGGAAATCGCCAGGTAGCTAGAGATAACCGCAACCAATCAGGCACGTCATGCTATTACAGTGTCTCTTGCGACAGGGGAAATTAGCAGTCACGCACAGGGGTCAATTCCCAACAAGTGAAGAAAATTGATTTTCCATATTCCATTGCGTCCATGACGTCAGTTAAAAGATTTTGAGGGAATCTATAAACCTACGGGTAAGGTGTTCGCTTACTTCTGCAAGGATGTCCTACATTTTTCTTTAAAACATGAGCAAGAGCAATACGAGTTGTGTTGTTGCACTTTGTTCTAATTATAGTCGTAAAACAGAAGGAGTAAGGGCTGATTTACATGCATGCTTTCGTTGCGTGCATTGCTTGCGATTAGAGTGAGTAGCCAATTGAAGCACGTGTTTTAATACGTAGAACACGTGTTTCAATTTGCTATTCATCCAAATCGCAAGCAACGCAAGCGTGTTTGAAAATGAGCCTTAAAATATTTTATACTTCACTAGGCCATGATAGATGGTAACGTTTGAAGTTTGGCTCTCATATAATTGTGAAATTCAAAATATTTATCGCATTCTACTAACAATTTAGAACCAAACCTGTCACGCTACTCTCCAGGCAATGACTGATTGACTGCTTGTACATTTAATGTCGAAGCGAAATACTGAATATCGATTTTGTTTGGTGTTGCGTCCCCCTGACACCAGGAGAGCTACCGTCGCTAAGATTTCCCCATCTGTGGCTCGCTGAGTCATCCATGGGTCTTTGGTTCCCGGCAAATTCCTACCACCTACGTCATCCGCAAAGGAATATGGGGATTCAAAACTGTTCACTGTTGCCCGGAATGGACCCCTCTGGCAAGTAAAGTACCCGAAGTGAGGACTCGAGTTGCTCATTAAGTGATACCTTAAATTGAAGCTAGTGACGAGTATAGTACACCTGTGAAATCCTAGCTGCAGAGCTCCAGTAATAAAAAGGTTATGGCGGATCAAAGTTCAAATAGAAAGCGAATTTAGCTGCTTGTGATGTCCATGTTTTGCTGATTATCCCCATGGTAATACATCGTAAGTTTCTCCCAATTAATGTAATGTGTAGAATGATATCCCTCTCTCTGTCTGATCTCCCGTTTCTGTTATTCGTGTATGAATGTCCTTGTGCATGTTTGCTCCTGTTATTGATGGTAATAAAAGTTCTTTTTTCTTTTCGTTCCAGAAAATGGAAGCAGGTGCTATCGTTCATGCTCTGTATGAGAAATATGGATTTGTTAATAGGATAATGAATAGGTATGAAGATTCATTGTACAAACAAATAGTGGAGATACTTGAGGAAATCATAGAAGAAGTTAGAACTCTTGGATTTGCTGGTGACAGTGATGAAAGCAATGATGGAGACTACGGTGATGACGTCTTTGATGAGGAAATGCCAAGTACATCACAAGTTTCTCAAACACATCAAGAGTCTCCGACACCTGTAGCTTCTTCAGGTGAAGAATATCAGCCTTCGCCAAAAAAACAAAAACACATCTTGGACGATGATTATAAAGAAGCAGCTTACATGTTTTGGACACACAATGAGAAACCGGAAAAGAAACGAAGGAAATTTTCATCTGTCAAGTCACAGTATAGATTAATTCAATCGAAAAACGTCCTCTTTGAATATGAAAAAAAAGAGGCAAAAACCCAGTTGTAAGAAACTTAATGCAGCAGTTCACGATAAAGTCAAAGAAATGGTCGAGAGATGTGCAATTATACACGACAGGACTCTTCGCTTTTGGGCTCTTCAGATAAGTAAAGAGCTAGATCCGGATAATACTCTACAATTCAAGGCATCTCATCACTGGCTGTCTAATTTTAAAAAGAGAAACAATATCGTCAGTCGTTCTATCACGCATAGGGTTAGCAAAACGTGGAAATCAAAAGAGGCTGAATTACATCACTTATCTACGACATTTATTACGTCCATGAAATAACTTATGTTACTAGAAGACCTGAATCCTCGTCAAGTATTCAATGCTGATCAAAGTCGATTTGACAAGGAACTCCATGCATACAGGACTCATAGGACTAAAGGTACGGTGGTTGTAAGAGGTGCATTTGGACCAGTCAGTGCTACTACTCATTCATATATGATCATGCCGGTTATTTCCATGGATGGTGAAATATTGCATTCGATGTACGTTCTTGTATCCGAATCCAGTGGTCAATTTCCAGGAAATAAGCAAAAAGATCCCGATAACAGTTTCCCATCCAGGAAAGACTGCAAACATGAACAAAAGTGATTTAAAAGAGTTTTATTCTGTATTCTGGAATAGCCTGCCTGCCGATCGTGATAAAGTCTTACTTTTGCTGGATTCATGGAGTGCAAATAAGGATGATAACGTATCAAATGAATTATGCCCTAATCATATAACACTGTTCAAATGTTTAATTCCTGGTGGTTGCACTGGTTTCATCCAACCACTTGATGTTTACTTCTTCCGTCCATATAAATCATTTATCAGGTGCATTACTGGCACAGTTATCGCTTCCTCGGAGATTAATCTCTGGCATCGGGATAACATTTTACGAATGCAGTCCTTCACTCTCTTGCAATTCAGCGCCTCACGATTTCGCAACATGATCAGGTTTGCGTTTTACAAAAGCGGCTACTTGGATGAGGAGCCCGATCCCTGGATGTCTCCATTGGATTATTGTTTTGATTCTAATATACGAGACGAGTGTTACAAGACCTCATGAGAGAACATCTCTTTTGTCAAGTGTGCTCATTGTGAGCAAAGTATCTGCTTATCACACGCCTTCATTGACGACTTACATATTGATTGTATCAATGTGTAGTACTTTGTACGTGCCTCTTTCCTTCAAATGAATCGCATTTCAATTCAAACCCATGTCCTTCTGACTTTTGTTCTGCCTTTCGTTGTGACTTGTTTCAATACAATTCGCTTTCTCTTTGAACTCTGACCCGCCATAACCTTTTTATTTCTGGAGCTCTGCAGCTAGGATTTCACAGCTGTACTATACTCGTCACTAGCTTCAATTTAAGGTATCACTTGATGAGCAACTCGAGTCCTCACTTCGGGTACTTTACTTGTGAGTTAAACTAGTTTACAGCGTTTATGGCATAGAGTTTGCAATACAATGGAGAGTGCTTTCATAACATCACATGATACGAAATTTACAGTTCAGCGGTAGCCATTTTGTGTGGCCACATTACAGTCTCTCTAGATCTGTCGTGTAGCTACTATATACAACAAAACACATCTGGGACGTTTTCAATTGTCAATTCTCTGCGAAACAACTATGTTTTCGAACAACGATTGCTATTTTGGAGGTTTCATCTGACATGCGCGCTTCTCATTAATGATTTCCTCTTCCAATAAGAAAGAAGGAGTAGGCAATCCTCGGTATAGAGGGACTCTAAACATAGGAACAGTCAATGTGTTAGAAGTGCCTCGTCCCTTCCGTCTCTTGGCTTCACTCCCCTCGGACATGGTTTTCATTTCCCTTTAAGGAAAATAACTATTTCTTGGGATCTTTGGCGATTGTATTGAACGAATTGTGTGCACAAAGTGTGTCTTTTGTCACTGAAAGACGTTGGGGGATATAAATTGATGTACTGAAAGAGATAAGGGAAAGTGGTTGTGCAACGAGTTGAGTATACATCAGGATAAATGATCGTAGCCTCTGTAGATCTAAAATAAAGTTTACGTTGTAAGCAGATACATTTAAAGCCAATTTAACACATACATTTTCTTTGATAACACAGAAATTGTATTTTAATGGGGAAATATTTTCCCTCAAGGAGAAAATAACTGAGTCAAGTAGCACGAAATTCTGCCCTTGGCCCCAAACACTACACGGCATACAATGCATGAGAAACAACTGAATTCTTAAACTGTCTTCTGACTGAATTTTATCTTTCCTTGAGTTTATAACCTATTTACAGCCGTTACGGCGCGGCATCTGGATGTTGTTACATCACTATCGCACACAGTGCTATAGTGCTTTCAGACACGCAGCACGGGTCAGCCCAGCACGATGTGACACGAATATGGTTTACCGCTTTTCACACCGGAAGAAGACTTTCAATCTTTTATCGCTAGTTATAGATTGCAAGTTATAGATTGGTAATATCACCCTGATTATTTTAGTGAACTTTAGAATTAAATAAAAACAAAACATTCAGAATTTCATTATATGTTCTAACAAACTAACGACGTACTAGTGATATATTGGCAGGGTTGAAAAAAATCACGATTTTTATTATTAAGAAAACATTTTTGTTGTTTTTTTAAATTTAACTAGATTTTTTATTTAAATCAAAATTTTTTATTTAAATAACTTGCGGCCCTGAAAAAACTACTAAATAAGCTTTTCCTTTTCAAACACAAATAACCAGTAAAAACCTAAGTAAAATTCACGAATATGTGATGTTTGCTCCGGAAGATAGCCATGGAAAATAGGTAATTACAGCAACTTCTAATAATTTTGAAATAGAAGGAAAACGTGGCGTTACTTATGGTATATTTTACTAAGGGAAGTTAACATATGGGAACATCTACGTTACTTTCGTCGTTACACGATGAATGGTTTCAGAGAGTTGTACATCACAATTAACTTCGAAAAGGAAATAATTTGCAATGTTTCTACGTATCAACTTCCCTTCTAAAATGACGTCTGTATCTTCCTTTCTTCCTAAGCAATTACAAATTTATAATCGCAATTGCCTCTTTTCTCCAGGCTACTGTTCCTAACGAAATATTCTAGGCTTTAAGTTTACTAAGATAAATTTTAGTTCATTTCACTTAGTTTTAACCCATCAAAATTTCACTATCAATTTGGGAACACCCGATGCCAAAATTCCATAAAGTATGAGAGCTATTTTGTAGCCGCGATCGTTCAGTGATATAGCGCTCATCTCTGGACCTTGGGGGCCCGATTCGATGCTGGATCGTGCCATTTGTGTTTTGTGATGAACAAAAACCGTGTGCTTGTGTTTTTAGTTTTCACAGGGTTCCCTCGTTTCCTTCCACTTTCTTTATTCCACCAATTCTTCCATCATTATCCATTCGGTCTAATCCAGAGTTGCCTAGAGGACTTAAATAATATTCAATTCAATGAGAGCTATTGAATGCAGTCAAATCAATAAAAGATACGCAGCTTGGCATTTTCATCCTTCAGCATACACATAGAAACTTTATACTTCCATTGAGTAATTTTGAGCAATTTGTAAAGAAATCAATAATTTGATACAAATACACAAAGTAGATAATGTTACGAAACATCAATTTTTGTTTTGCACACAAAAACTGGATTGTCTGTTTTCTGTGTGTTCGTTTTCATGCGTGACTGAATTGTTATTAACGTTCTATACGAACTGGTAAGGACGGGACCTACACATTTTAGTAAAGTGGGTTCCAAACCACTCCGTTCAATGGACCCCAGTGGGATTTGAACCCGTGATCACGCGCACAGATAGCGAGCGCTCGTTTTCATACGTATTGCAGAAATAAACATATTTGTACAAGTTGTGAACTTATAATGTGAATTGGTTTCCTACGTACTCTTCTAAAATTTCGCCAATCAAAATGAATCAATCAAATAGTGCGTTAAATTCTAGGTCAATCACTTTGGTTTTGGTTTACATCATAAGAAGGACGTTAGGTTTCAAGTCTACATATGATTCAAATCACAGAATGATTGATAATACTGCACTTTATTTCTACTTTTTTTTTATATCTATTTTTGAGCTAAACCATTGATTTTTTAAAAAATCATCTGAATTAAATTGGGATTTAAATCAATGAATCCTGATTGGGGGAAAAATCGATATGGTTATAGTTCAGGAGATGCGCTCAAGTTAATATGTGTTTCTTTTTAAGTTTGTTGAGATGGGGATGAAGTATATCGGTACTCGGTTTCAAATATGTAGAATTGACTTTAAGGATAATCTAAAGCAACGATCTCCAACAAAAGATGGCAGCACTGTCTCCGTATATGTCTAATGTATTCTTATCGTTGCAAAAAATTTCCTTGCTGCTCCTACAAATTCAAGCCTAGAGAGTTCAAACTTTCAGGGAAAAAAGTTCATAACCAATTCAAGAGCATGATCGATGCCAATTTTTTATTTGCGTTTTTCTTCATTGCTGTTGTGAATATCGAAACTTATAACAATGAAGCTCTTTCAACAACGAACAAAAAGGAAAATTAAAAATCGGCATCGATCATGCTCTTGAATTGGTTATGAACTTTCTTCCCTGAAAGTTTGAACTCTCTAGGCTTGAATTTGTAGGGGCAGCAATGAAATGTGTATACGAAGGTAGTGCTACCATCTTTTGTTGAAGATCGTTGCTTTAGATTATCCTTAAGAGCATTTAGGAATGTTACTTTCTCGATATTTAAATGGGAACCTTGTTACTGCCCATACAATTCATTTTATCTTATCTTATCTTAAATGGGAACCTACACATTTTGGCAAAGTGGGCTCCGAACCACTGCGTTCAATGTACCCGGATGGGATTTGAACCGGTGAACACGCGCACAGGAAGCGAGCGCTCTAACCTCTCTTCCACCCCGAGGTCTAGCTTCTTATGAGAAATAAAAAAGAAACGCAGATGCCAGCAATCCAGAAAACGTTACGAAATTATGTAATTATTGTTTCGTTAAAGACGCATCCAACTTAATAAACAGACAAAAATATGGAGGCATGCGGATGATTACTAATGGCGTCACTTCGTGTTATGAAACACATGTTTTGCTACAAAAAAAAATGCACAATTTCTAGAAAAGCGAAGACGGGTTAGTTATAGTCAGGTTATGTTAGTTTTTCATTATACGTGATGCACTTGACGTTTAAAACTAACTTTCCAACGCTGAGGCTGCAAAGTAACCCCACGTACGTTTGGTTTTTACACTCTTATTTCACGCTTCCATGACTCTGCAGTGTTGCGCATGTGCTTTTGTGATGCTCCTAATGAAGAGAATCCTCCTGGTGAAGAATTTATTGATGATCGTTGTACTACTGGCGGTAAATTATGTTTTCCTGAAAGCTTCTCTGGTTTTGGTATGTTGATGTGCTGGAGTTGGAAGAGTGTACAACGATGTGAAAATGGTTGTCTGATGAATGGTAATCAGTCTCCGTACAATAACTGCAAAAATATATCTCAAACTAACCAGCATCCTTCGACACTGAAGAGTGCTGTCGATCCGTATACCTACTGCTCTCTCTTGTCCGTGTGCTACATAAGGTCATCGGTTGTAGGTTAACAAACCACAGTTAGACTAGGCTTTATATCTCTGCTAAACTCAGAGGGTCTGCTAAAACCCTCTGAGAATGTTATACCCTCTTTTCGGGAGGGAGACTTTAGAGGATTGGTTAGGTTATGAAAGAGGTCAATTGGAAGGTCTAAGGGATGTCGGAACATCTTTTATCATTTATTCAATATATCAGTAACATCAGGGTATTATAAACTTTGCGCTTATAACCATTTTGGAGATATGGCAATCAAAGTGATAATCTGATGGAGAATGGTGATAATGTGCAGTTAGACGTCAATAGACAAAACATGCAGATGCATGATTATCTTCTTGTCTAGGGACGACTCTAGACATTGATGAAAAAAACAGATGAGCCCTTGTCGAACATTGATGATTACAGTGCTGTAATTGTGATGATAGGTGAAGTGATATTCATGAATGACGATGTGAAATGATTAGGGGATGTTAGTCCGGAGGTCATGGGATGCGCAGAGAGATAAACATAGGATCCTGAATATGTTGCTTGGAAGTTTATCTTCAAGATGGTGGATGCTGCAGATTGAATTTCTTGAAGGACTCTAGATCTAACGGATGGAAATGTGTTTTGTAATGTGAGGGTGATGATTCATAGTGCCTATTTAACGATGATTGGTTGTTGTGCAGAAGTGATAGGTGGTTGTGTTGTTTTCTCAGGTACGCGTAATGGTACTATGTATGCAGGTTCGTCAGGTTCTAGAGCAGGTCAGTCTTTGCATTTGTAGCTATAAGTTGGATGTAGTTTACTACAGGTGTTGTATTTAGGTGGAGTTTGAAGATTGGTGCATGCTGTTGTTTGATGTGGTTGCGAACAGTATCCACATATTGGTGTGTTTTTACAGTCTTGGTCATTGTACTTTTGAGATTTCTTACAACACGCAGGAAAAGGTGGTTAAATTCGTGATGTTCGGACTCGATGACGTTTTCTATAGATTTATGCACCTTGTTGTAGAAGGTTGTCTATAGTTTGTTGATGATTGGTTAAGACTCTGATCATATAGCTGCATGTAACTTGTTGTGGCATAATCCTGAGACATTTGATGATGATGTGTCCTTCTTTCCTGAATTCTTCTTTTGCTTCTCTGTCTGTGACGTAGAGATCTACCCCTTGAATGAATACGGTCAACATTTGAAATTTATGTGGTGGCGGTGATTGGCAAATGGGTTTGTTTTCCAGAGGTGTCAGTGTAACACATTTTTCAAAGATTTCGAAACAGTATTTGTTACGAATGATTCTAGCAAATTTGGCGTTGGATGACTGGACAATGATTCCATTTCTTGTTGGTATATTGCGAGAGATGGTGTCTCGAGGTACATACTTCAGAAACTGTGAGAATAGTTGTTTCGGTGTTTCAAATTTAGTATCAAAATTTGTCAAAGAAATGAATGGTTAGATGCTGAAGATGTCCTGGAACTTTGTAGGTCTTCATAGTCGGAATCGGTGACGAACATTGATGATGATATAAGAATTGAAGCTTTCCTGGCGGCGAATATTATACAGATGTTCTCGGGATATCAGCCAGGTGAAGTCCGACGATA
>JAGDQP010030035.1:0-22910 GCA_022664845.1 Lepisma saccharinum | reverse complement strand
CATTCTTAAATAATTCGTACTAAAAAGTAAAAAATAAGTTTGTTTATGCATGACTAAAAAGAAAAACATCATGGGCGCCAACTGAAGGATTTATAGTGACTGTATATGAGTGAGCGCCCTATGCTTTTTTTAGTCATGCATAAACAAAATTATTTTTTTACTTTTTAGTACGAATTGTTTAAGAAAAGAATGTCTTTAAAAAGCTTTTTTGTTATTATTTTTTCTGAAGCTGTTTTGTGAACCAAATCCTAAAGTGTGTGGCAACCAGCAAAACCCCATATCATTGCTGGTTAATATTTATTTTAGGATAAAGAAGTCTGTATTAAAAAAAAAATAATTAAAATAACCTTTTAGAACATATACATATATAGAAATATATGAAAGTAACAACGGAATATTGTATTGTCACCCGACGTACGTCGCTGTGCAAAATTTCATCATTCTATGACGTCGGGAAATGAGTTAAATTAACGTTGCAAGATTTAATGATACCACGAACTATTGTGAACTAAAGAAAAGAATGTAAAAAGGAATAAAGGAAGAAAAAAGGAAATAGTCGGGGTACACAATATATTACTAACACTATCTCTCAGTCTGTTCTTTCATTTTATGAAAGAAGTATTACGAGAAAAAAACCGCCCATTCGACACATAGCACAGTCACCTTGAGAAAACTGGAATTGAAAGAAATGGATGGAAGGGACAATCCCTTCCTCTCCCCGCCCAATTTTTGGCAGTCTTTGAACATAATCAACAGGACTACGGGAGGTCGAAAAACAACTTGCTTCTCACATTTTCAGATGTTGAATCCCCCCTCCCACTAGTCCTTCAAAGTAGAAATTCGCACAACAGTTTCTAGTTTTCCATTCATATCTCTGCTTAATGTTATTATACTAGCAAGTGAGCCTTGGAACCGTCCCGAGAACTTGTCAAGAGAAGGAGAAACGTTTTGACAGACAGCTGAGGCTCGACAGCAGCAGGAGCCAAATTCGGAACCGGATTCAAAAAATTTTCGTCCGGAACTGAAGTAGGTTCCATTTCCACGGCAGGAACGGTTCCAGTTCATTTCGGCCAACACTAGTTCATAGAGAAGTTTTCGTGGGCAAAATCAGGAGTGAATTTCGGACCTGACCCGACCTCGCCAAGTCTAGCTAAAAGTTTCCAGACGCCTGGCCGAACAAAGCAAGATTATCCTATTCTTGCCAGATATCCTGCCCACAAAATGTAAAAAAAAAAAAAAAAAAAAAAAAAAAAAAAAAAACCCCAAAAATGTAACCCTGGGCAAAATGTATCGAGACCATGTTTTACACCTTATTTTTCCACGTAGCCACCATAACAATTCAGCTATTCCTCTTAGCGTGAGACAAGTGTTACTGCTAGATTTACATCCTTGTCTGTCTGATATCTGTAACCTTCAAGATGTAGTTGATAGCTTGGAAGGTCTGATTTGGACTATATGGCGAATGGTAAGTCTCCACCGAAAGCATTGCGAAAGTTCTAGCAATTGGCTATGAAAACTTTATTCTATTCTGTTGAATGATGTTTAAGCTAAGTTTGGGGCAGATACGGTGTGGAAGATTTTTTTCAAATTAGTTTTTAAAAAGTTTGAAAAACTGAAAACTGGGCAACCCGGAATATGTCACATACACCAAAAACTATTTGCAATATAGGGTTTAATTTATATACTATTTCTTCTTAATCACCTATATAAAAGTAATTCTTGCTTAAAGTGACTATAGCAGTATTACAAATTGCTGCTCTGAAAAAAAAAAACGAAATTTAGGAGAAAAAAAGGCTCATTTTAATTTTTTCTAAAGAAAAACGGAAGTTTTAGGGATTTTTTTTTCTATTTACAACACTAAATAAGGCTGATCGTAAAACATGTGAAACCATCGTGTTTTGCCGCTGCAATGGTTTTCATTAAGGATGAAAAACTACATTCAATTTGTCTTCAGCACGGAGTTTTTAATAAATTTAAATTAAAAAAAAAAGTAGTATATTAATTTTTCATCCGAGCATTCAACAATTTATTGAAGTGTTCGAATCAACAGGGAGATGAGGAGAATTTCGCTTCTAATGATAGGGTCTTTCTGTCGCATCTTCTGGAATGCTGATAAAGGAAATCTAACCAAGAAGTCTACCAGTATGGTTCCCTGTGGAAGGTTTTACAATCCTAAGGAAGTACCGAACCTTCTTTAAAATTTCAATCAAACCCCTGGTACAATTGTAGTACTTCTACTTTTCATAAAACAAATCATGCTTCAGTATTGTACTTTGTTCACTAGGTGATACAATAAGCGCAAACAGATAAGTGCTCTCCAATTGGAGTTTAACTTTCACCTCTGCAAGTAGCATTGTTTCTGATTTTATACTGTATGTCTTCGTGCGTTGCTATTCGTATCTTATAATGAGCAAGAAGTTTAATTTGCTTAGCTTCGAATGTCCAGATATATTTCGTAGCATAAATACACAATAAAAACACTAATAACGATAGTATTTTCGCGTTGCCAGACGTACGCTTCTTCAGTCGTAGTTAAGGTAAGAAAATAAGGGTAAAAGGAAATATTTTAAGATAAGCAGTACGTATGACTTTGTCAATTATATCTTACAGGCAAAATGGCGGCTGTTCGTGTCAGTAGAGTTGTTGGCAGCGTTGGGGTATACCAAATTACGTGCCAATGTGAAGAGAAGTTTGTAGGAATTACAAAAAAAATAATAATAATAAAACCTTTCTCAGCATTTGAAAATCTCATCGCATAACACTGTAAATACAGTTATATTGAAAAATACTAAGTCAGCAAAAGAGAGAATAGTAAATGAAAGTTATTATATAAACAAAATTCAACCATGTTGAACCAGGATGAGTGCTTATTCATTGGCTTGAGCCAAAGTTGCCTAAAGGCCTTAAAACTAAATTCAGTTCAGTTCAATTGAACCAGGATCAAGGATTATTAAACAACCTTTATTTAAAATACATACATAAATAATAATAAAAAAAAATCTTCTATTTCGTATGGTTTATATTTGGTTAATTGTAAGACGCATATATTCCATTAGACACGATCTAGCACAGTAGTGTCTCAATACAGAAAGCCCTATTAGGGCGGGGCCATTTTTGCACAGGCGTATTACTTCTTCAATACTAAATATTACTCCTTAACCGTAAATAAGACTGACAAGCGGCTGATTTCCAATTGCCAATTGGGTGTATCGGTAGCATGTCAGAAAGCTAATGCGGAGAACCCGGGATCGAATCCTGGTGTGTTTTTTTTTCTTTGTATTTTTTTTTTTTTTTTTTTAAGAAAAATAACTTTTATATGTCTATCTATATACATATATAGGAAAGCGGGAAGGCAATTACAGGTAAATTTATATTAAAAAAGGAAGTATACTTACAGCTTATTGTTCCATAGGCGAACACATTCACTTAAACTCTAATATACAAAGACTACTTGCGACATTTCGGTATTAATACCGTAGACTTGCTGTAGAGCAGGAGAGACGTACAGACGTGAATCGAACAAAAGACTAGGACAACAGTAGCCACACGTAGCGGACGGCGCATCGTTTGAAGAACAGTTGACTGCTGTATGGCGCGTGGAACAATCGACAACTGTACAGTGTCTAAGTCCGGGATAGGATTGTGGAAGGAAAAGTGTTGAAAATGCAGAGAAAACGGTATAAAATTTCTTGACTCCACTACTCTGAATAAGGTTCTTGGATGATATCCTGATGTTATGGACCCATGGTGAAACCAGTCTCAACACATTCCTTGAGCAGCTGAACCAATTCCGTGTTGTTCAGTTCACGTGGTTCATCTCTAACAAAAGAGTCACATTCCTTGACGTGGATATCACTTTAGAAAACAACACCCTCACTACTTCCGTTCACATAAAATCTACCAACCACATGTAGTATTTACAATACTCAAGTTCCCATCCTTACCACACCAAGAAAGCGATTCCTTTCTCCCTAGACAAAGCTTGAATTCCACCATCTCTGCTACTGAAACTTATAACCAACGTCTTCAGGAAGCTTTAGTCAACCGTGGCTACCCGGCTAACCTTGTAACCAAACAGATTCGCCGTGCATCCTCACACATTCAACCCACCGGCTCTAATCACCCAGTTCCATCCTAAACTAACCAAGGTCAAACAAATCCTACACTCTAATTTCCACATTCTCCAATCTGAACCAGACACAAGATCAATATTCCCCACCAAACCGAGATTAGTTTTTCAGCATCCACCTAATCTTAGAAACATCTTGGTCTGTACGAATCCTTTTTCGCCACCACAGCAAACCGGTGCCCATTCATGCATGAGAGCCAGATGTAAGACCTGCTCCATTTTTATCACTTCTCCCACAGTCACTATCAATACTGCTAATGGTCGGTACACCCTAAATCACAAGGGTACATGATACACCTCTAATGTTATATACATCCTAACCTGCAAGTTCTGTGATGCCTTTTATGTGGCGGAAACTGGTGGTGCTCTCCACATTCGTACTAATAACCATCGTCACTTCTGTACTATCAACAAACCGGATGCCCCAGTCTCCTTACACACCAAGTCCCACAACACCAATTTTGATCTATCTTTCCTGGTTGCCATAATCCACATTTTACCCCCTACGACCAGCACCTCAACACGGCGTCTGTGGGAGGATATCTTTATTAATGTTTAAGCGCGAAAATATATCCTGGACTTATATATCCGGGAAAATATAACCTTCAATACTTTACCCAGTTTTCTCTGCATTCTCAACACTTTTCCTTCTACAATCCTACCCCGGACTTACACACTGTGCAGATGTCAATTGTTCCACGCGCCATACATCAGTCAATTGTTCTCCAAACGAAGCGCCGTCCGCTGCGTGTGGCTACTGTTCTCCTAGTCTTTGGTTCTATTCACGTGTGTGCGTCTCTCCTCCTCTACAGCAAGTGTACGGTATTAATACCGAAATATTGCAAGTACTCCTTATATAATTACCTTACCTTACCTTACCACATGGCGCTACAGCACTGGGTGTGCTTTAGCCTCCGATACTATTCGCCTCCATTCCATTCTATTCACTGCTGTCTTCTTCCAATTTCTTATCTGCATAGCCTTTAGATCTTCTTGCACTTGGTCCATTCACCTTATCTTCGGTCGCTCTCTTTTCTTGTTTGAATATACTCTTTCTTCCAACATTCTTCTTGGCATTCTTTTCCCATCCATTCTTAATACATGACCCACCCAGCTAATTCTTCTTGCTTTGACAAATCTTACTATGTCTTTTCCTTCCATTATGGTATTTATCTCTTCATTATTCAATATTCTCCATTGTTCGCCTTCTTTTATTTGTCCATATATCTTCCGAACTATTTTCCTTTCAAATCTGCGTAGCCTATTTGTGTCTTCTTTCTTTAGCGTCCAAATCTCGAAAATCTCGAAGCCATACGTGACGACTGGCCTGATTAGTGTCCTGTAAATCTGTAATTTAGTTCTCCTTGTTATGCTTCTGCTTTTTAGTAATTTTTGGTTCGCATAATATGCTTTATCTCCTGCTTGTACTCTGTCTTTTATTCTTTCGGATGTTACTTTTATCATCTAGTAATAAGCCCAGATATCGGAATCTTTTCACTCACTTCCCTAATTTTAATGTCGTGTTTCTTTTTTCCTTCATTTGTTGCTATGTGCATATATTTTGTTTTATCTTTGTTTGTGTACAATCCTAATGAATTCGTTTCTGCTTCTAGTTTCAGATATGTGCTTTTCAGTTCGTTTTCGGTCGTGGCTATGATTGATATGCAAATATTGATTTAGTCTTGTAAATATGGTTCCTCGTTTATCTATTTCCTTTACTGCTCTATGGAGCACTATATTAAATAGTATTGTAGATATGGCATCTCCTTGTTTGACACCGCAGTTTGTATTGGAATTCTTGTCCTATCTGATTTTCTATCTGCACTTTTGCACGTGTTTCATTGATTGTCATTGCTACTAGGTTTCTTAGTTTCTTTGGTAGTCCTATTTGCTCTAGGCAGGGTATTAGTTTCCTTCTATTTACACTGTCAAATGCTTTGCTGTAGTCTATGAATAGTATATGCAATTCTGTTCCATGCTCATAGCTTTTCTCTATCGTCTGTTGTATTGCGAATAGTTGGTCTGTTGTGCTTCTTCCTTTCCGAAAACCGCACTGGTATTCTCCTATTTCTTGTTCTGTTATTTGTTCTATTCTCCTCTGCAGTATGTTTGTTAGAACTTTATATGTGGTGTTTAACAGTGTTATTCCTCTGTAATTGTTACAGTCTGTTCTATCTACTTTTTTATTCTCGTATTCCAATTTGTTGGCATTTTTTCTTCTTTCCATATCCCTTGGATTAATTTATATCTTTCATCTTTGCATCTTCCACTCGCATATTTTATCATCTCTTCTGTGATCTTGTCCTCTCCTTGTGATCTACAATTTATTAGTCTTTATACTCCTTCTGTCATCTCTTTTATTCTTGGTTCATCTGTTATGCCTCCTCTCTCTCTTCGATGTTTGAGTCTATATTTGTTTGTATTTCATGAAATTGTTCTTGTTCCTTTGTTGCCGGTTCTTCTTCTACCTGTAGTTGCTCCTGAAAATATTCTGTCCATCTCTTCGTTACATCTTCATTTCCCATCACACTCCGTTCCTATCTTTGCATCCATATGCTATTGGTTGATATCCTTTGTTCATTTTGTTTATTGCTGCGTAAAGTCGTCTCGTTTCATTCTTCTTGCTTAAATTTTCTATTTCTTCTATATCTTGTGCCATTTTGTCTTTCTTCTTTTTCCTGCATATTCTGTTCGCTTCACTCCTTAGCTCTCTGTACCTTTCCCAGTTCCCTCTTGTATCCCTTTGTATTGCCTTTAGCCTTGCTTCATTCTTCTCCTTTATTGTTTTGCGGCATTCATCGTCAAACCAATCATTGTAGTTTTTCTTCTGCATCTTTCCTATTACTTCTTCTGCTGTTGTTCTTATGATCTTTTCTATTTTTCCCCACTTGTCATCTATGTTATTTGTTTCCGTTGTTATTCGTTTTCTTTCTTGCTGTTCCAGTATTTCGTCCATTCTTTCCCTGTACCTCCTCTTGATTTCTTAATTTCTCTAGTTTCCACTTACGTCTCCTTTGTCCTTTCACTTGTTGTACCTTGCTTAATTTTTCTCTAATTTTTGCTTTCACCATGTAATGATCACTGTCTCCATTCGGTCCTCTTCAGTCTCACTCTTGAGTCTAATATTAAAGTTCAATGTCTTTTGCTTACTAGTATATGGTTTATCTGGTTTACTGTATGGTCGTCTGGTGATTTCCGTGTTCCGAGGTGGATCCTCTTGTGATGGAATCGTGTGCTTCTGATTACCATGTTCTTCCTCTCTGCAAACTGTCCTAGCATTAATCCATTATCATTGCTCTCTTGATGTAACGTATATCTTCCTGCTATCTTTTCCATACATTCCTCCGTTCCAATTTTTGCGTTACAGTCACCTGCTGTTAGTACCATGTCATGTCTTGGTATGGTGTTGTGTCTTCTCTAACTTCTCGTAAAATTCTTCTTTCACTGCTTGTTCTTTGTCCTCCGTTGGAGCATATACGTTTATAATTGTGACACTTCTGAACTTCCATTTTAATCTTATTTTGCATATTCTTTCATCTATGGGCTCAAATTGTAGTATTCTATCTGTCATCTTTTTAGTCACGAAAAATCCGGTTCCGTGCAATCCTGTTCTCTCTTCCGACCCGCTGTAAAATAAAGTATATTCGGGTTTCTGTATTTTTCCTTTTCTTTGCCACATTATCTCTTGAACTGCTGCAATATTAACATCATTTATGCATATTTCTTCTCCTATTTGTTGCATCTTCCCCGGTGTTAGTATTGTACGTATATTCCAAGATGCAAGTACCATCTCTCGATCCTTCTTCTTCTCCTTTCCGTCATCTGTCTTTCCGTCCTTCTGAGGCTTCTCTATCGGTTTCTGAACTTTTTTTTTACGAGATAGTGTTGTTGGCCCTATGCTCAACCCCCAACCTGGAGGACCAGGAGTTTTTTGTCGGAGTCCTCTTCCCTTAGCCTTCGTAGATACTAAATGCGCAAGACAGCGGTGTTGGTTTTGGTCCGCCCCGTCCATCCGGTACCCATCATATCTGATAGGCATTCCCCTATCCACCACCTGGGGAGGCGCCTGGTGGGAGTCCAACAACTACCCCAGGACTCTTTATATAATAATAATAATAAATCACAGCCATATTCAATCCACTACTGGATGAGGCCTCTCCCCGGAGGGAGGAGATTGGTCTACTTCTACGCTGACCAGACGGGTTGGGAGTAAAGAGCCTAAATTCTCACTGTGATCGCCACTATCTTTTATTCATAGCAACTCCCCAATTGCATCACGATGCTGGGTGGGTACCGTTCCTGACCCACACGCCTTGGAAAAAATTAAAAGGATTGAACGCGAGTTAGAGAAGATGGTTAAAACGAAGATATATTTTGGTTAATTATGTGGTATTCCTCGAGTGAGATGATGTTGAAATGATGTAATATGAAGTTTGTCATACTAGTTTATTTTAAAAAATGATTTATAGGAACAGTTATGTTATGGGGCATACTTGAGATCCGGAACTAGATTAGATCATGTGATACATTTATCTGAAAGTTAATTTTGTTAAGTTGAGACGGCAGTCTACTTTCAGAGGAAGAGCGAAGTTAATAAGTTGAAAAAATGAACTAATATAAAATACATTACGACAATATAGAAAGTTTATTACACAACGGTTATAAATTTAGCCTTGTTCGGGAATATACACGATTTACTGTTGTTTTTCTATGAAAACTGTTATTGACATTATTGGAATGTGGACAATGGTTAAATTATGATTATAATACAAAATGAAGGTTTTAAGAATATAGTGGCAAATATGTTTTTCGATCTGTATATGAAGCAGTCTTAGATGTGTTATATGAAATGTAGAAACTGGGAACGATGTTTATGGTAAGAACTGAATATAAATTCATGATGATAATAAATATTGATTGGTGTTCCTGTAACATCGAGTTTACTTTTATCAATGATATACCATAGAAATAGTACAATTGAAACATGAACTGAATTACGATATTTAGGGTTATAGTTTAGAATGTACACTCAGATATTATTTCATAGAACAATATTATGAACTTTTAGTGTTACAGCGGGATGTGTTAAGATATATAGTTATCAGGAAATTCATATCTTGTGAGTTCGGTTGTGGCAGTCACGGGTCTCCAACAAATTTTGATCTTTTTGTTCCATGCAAAAGTCATGAATTTGGCCTCTGTGAATCCTGTACACACCCTGTAATTCCAAGAGGTCCTGTTAATGAAATCCAGAAAGTCTATAAAAGTATTTCACTAAGGTAATCATAATCATTTTCTAACAAACTTATCCATGTGACCATAGGATAAGTTGTTATATTTATATTTACGCATTTTTATGGATATAAGTTGCTAAGTTGTCTACATTCATTTCTAGGACCTATCTTCTATTATTAGTGATAAAACTAATATAAACAAAACATTGATAATGAAATCAGGTATAATATAGTTCAATTAGATATAGATGAAACACAAAAACATCCATTGTGTGATACCGTAGTTTTATTTCGAAGGCAGTGACTGTTTAGTGGTTCTTTGAATTGAGTTTCAGTAACGAGAGATTTTCAAACATTTTATCTGACTACTGCCCTCTGTTGTAGTGGAATATATGTCTTGCTACAACCGACGGAGGTAGTATTGCGGTCAGATGCCAGCGTCGTGGTTTCGAATCCCGCGTGGTACATGGATGTTTGTGGACAAACATTGCAGTAATTTAATCGTGGCGGGTCGAAGTCAGAAGTTGCTAAAATGGTCCACACAAAATAAAATTTACCAAAATTGTCTTTATCTCGCTACGCTGAATAGTCTTTCCACTGCTGCACTCGGAATAGCAGTATTGTGGCTTATGAAGATCTTCGTTATAGGAAAACGTTCAAAACTTTTCCCAGTCATCCAGAAAAACAGGGTTAATGGATTTTCTACCGAAACACTTGAAACAAAATCGAAAATTCCATCTTCCTACTTTTCGAAAACGTGGCGAATGACGCCTTTTATATCGATCTTGCAACACATATCAAAACATTCATGAGTGGCATCTAGATTTGGACTTGCCTTTCTCTTGGATCCTTATAGCAAAACTTTGTAGGTAGTGTTAGGCCCGTTTGGCATGACAGCATTTATGCTACGATGAATCTTAGCGATACCAGTGTGCCAGTATAAGAAAGCAAAACTGTTATGGATTTATAACATAGTATATTGTCTTATAGTAGCATAAATTCTTCCTTGTCAAACGGGCCTTAGAAGCTATGGGTAAAAGACGTGTTGTAGGAGTACTTAGTCAGTCAGGTTCTTGTGTATTGGTTTGTAGTTTGTAGTGTGATATTGGTAGAGAGATTATTTGCTATTGACTCACCTACCATTTCTACGAGAGGAATAAATAGCGGGTGTACACTTAATATAGATTTACAATTAATTAGAATAGGGATAATAAGTTAAACATTTCACAGACGTTTTTCCAATATAACCACGACTTATATGGCAATCTCTCTCATGGCTTGACTAACTCTATTTACACATACCGTACTCACCACATGTTATATATATATTCAACTCTTTCTAATGATTTACTCTCGTGATATATAATAGCATCCTTCGCGTAACCTTTCGAATAGAGAATTTATAATATAAACGCTTCCGCTTACCAACTGCAGAGATAAAAGGATGCTCGTAGAGATAATGATCTCGAACTACTACCAGATAGCAACCAAATTTCTAGTTAGTTTGTACAAGGTTTGACATTGCACGTTTGCACGAAGTTTGACATTGTAAGTTTGCAAATTTGCTATAATCTTGCAGCAGACTAACTAGTTGACAGTGGACAAAGTTGCTTCAAACTTTCACGCTAAACTTGCTGCAAACTTGTCTTATTAAACATCAACCCTGTGGCGGAAAAGATCAACTATCTGGATTGTGGCTCGAACTCTGGATTGTGCAAATCTTCAGTTTTGCTTGTTGTCCGTCACTCTAACCACTGCTCTATTGCGCCACTTCTGACTGTCATCTATTTTGCTAATCCTTTTATGTTACGAAAATAGTTTCTGAAGTAATGCAGGGATATATTCTGAAATTCGAAACTGTAAAAACTCATTGATCCTGTTTTAGAGTTATGAAGTCTTGTTTCGTTGATTTTTCAAAAGCGTGCCGCCTCAGGAAAATCACAATGATGTGTAAACTTTACTGCTCCTGTCGATGTCATGTTGCGTTTTCGGTCTTTGTATTGTGTATTGTGTATAATGAAAGTAAAGAATAATTATCTAGCATGAATTGTTACGTTATTGTCGGGAAATGCGTACAAATTTGAAAATTGTATAAAATGTTGAAAAATACAAAAGGAAGGAAACGGGAGTGAATATAAGTACGAACAAAAAGTTCTTAAAATTTTTGTGGAACTCCAGCCTTCCAACTAGTAATCCAACAGGAAAAGTCACTGTAAAAAAAATTCAAGGGTAGTCCAAACTTGGTATAAAATATCCTGCTCTGGGAAATTGGCAGCCAGTTTGTTTGACAAATGTCATCGACCCGAACAGTAAAGTATACATCATTATAATTCTCCTAAGGTGACTCACTTCTGATAAATCAACGAATCGGTCTTTTTCTTATCTCTAATACAGGATCAATAAGCTTTCCTAGTTTCGAATTTTTAAGTCTACAGGTATCCCTTTATTTCAGAAACTGTTTACGCAACATAAAAGGATTAGTAAAATGTACGTCATCTAGAACAGGAATCGTGAAGTAGTAGTTACAATGACGGTCAAGAAACAAATACGAAGTTTCTGGCTTCGAACCCCACTGCAGATAACATATATCTTTTTCCTCTACAGGCTCGATGTTCATCTAAGAACGTTTTGTTAAAAATAATATTTGTAGGAAATTTGAGCTGAAAAGTTTGTAGCAAGTTTGGCGTACAAAGTTGGTAGCAAATTTCTCAATTGTCAACTAGCAACTTTGCTACAAGATTATCGCAAGTTTGCAGCTTTGCACTGGCAAATTTGCTACACATTTACTGTGCTATCTGGGTAGTATTCACGCGCACATTACATATTAAAAGTTCGGGTGCTCGGGAGTTTCAAATGTTCTTAACTGACGGCGGAACGGATGTAATGTTCTAAAATGTTCTGAGTGGACATTTCAACTAGCGGACATATCACCAAAGTCTATCACAATGAATCTTCGAATGATGAATGTTCTTATGTATCACTGAATGAATTACGCTGATAGCAAAGACCAGATCGGCTGGTTTCGAATATTCACACGGCAACCCAAATACTTTTGTGGAGCATTCTGTCGACATATACCGAACTACATAGAGAGCGAAAGTTTCAAAGAGAGTGCTAATCGAAGAGCCCTTGTAGGGCAGCGGAGCTAAAGAGCATCCTGAGGTTTCTTTTCGAGTCTTTTTATTTAGTTGGAAATCTGGATTTGGTCTTGAAGTATGATATTCCTGGGCACTGAATTTGTTATTCGTTGGCATGTGAGCAATGTCTGTAATAGAAATCTGGATTTCTTCATCCGAGTAATTTTCCTTTTCTTGTTAGAAAATTTGTCGAAATGTTCGTGTCTTTTAAAACTTTGATCACCGGATACACGTATGATAGTTGTCCTTTTTCATTTCCTGGAATTTAGAAAATATTCTCATGTAAACTATGTCAGGACGTGCTGTTACATCCGATACTAGTATCACATTATCGCCAGTTATTTTCTGTGAATCTTGGAATTTATATTTATTTCTCAATAACATAATATTAGGCTTGCTCTTGAGTCATTTTATCGCCAAGCGAAGACAGTAATTGATCAAAGGACTTACTAACATGTACAGTTTAATATTATGTGAAAAATATTCACATGGTACATTGGTACTATAACATTTGATTGAAAACTGAAATGAAGCAATGTAGTCAGGCTTTGGATCAACCTGTTATTCTAGCCCTATACCAAGAATTATATCAGGAGCTTGGATGAAGGAGTCGAAAGTAAGATATACGTCTCGGGATGTGGGACTAGGATCTCAATTTTTAAATGTTAATGGTGTTGGAAAACTTTATACTAGAAAGCTGTGTCGTTTGAATTATTGCTATTCCTTTTTACATTTTGCTACGTAATTGTATTTTATTATTATCCATTTGGTACATTATGATGCAAACATCATTGGATTCGTCAAGTAACTTTACATACTAACGCAAAATTCAATAATTACATGAAAATAATTGATAAATTATACACCTAACTTTGCTTCAAAGTATTCTAATACATTTTAAAACATACAGTGACAGTAATCTCTTAATTGCTTGTTTGAACTTCCCGATTGACAGTGCTTTAAACTTATTCACTGTACAATTTCAGTTCGTCGTGCCGAATAGAGTTTTGCGTTTCTTTCGAATCTTACCGTATTTATAGGTAGGTTATTGGCAATCCTGTTTTGATAGTGGTGATATTCAGAGTTTTTCGTAAATATATCTTTAGATTCATTAATATTATGACATATCAAAGATGTAAAAACATTTTATTTTGAATGTACGAAAGTAAAATTGTTCCTAAGACATGCACAAAGAAATATGTACAGAATAGAGCTATTTCAGGAATGTGGAGGAGTATTAAAATAGACATGTCAGAGACCTGCTAGTCGCTGAACGGACCGGGAAGTACAACCCGGCAGACACGTGTTGTGGCACAATAACTGGATGACGTTCGCACCTCATGATCCGGAAAAAGGAGAAGGGCAACTACATTGATTTCTAAATTTTAAGAAAGGAGGAAATTTCCAACCAGCTACTTAAACAGTTTTAGTTGTAAAGGTAAACGAGACAAGTTTATTGAACGGTCTATTGGAAGTTAAGAATAAACATTATTAGAGAGGTCGCCTACTCTTCTCCAGATCGTGTGGTAACAACGCCCTTTCCAGGTAAATGGTATTGAATCTACTCTGGTGTCAAACCATATCTGTCTTCTCTCTGACTTGTACATTGCAATAATTAGACTTCAATAACGTTTGTAGGACTTTAATATTAACCTGCCAAATTGAGTTTCACTTTGATATATCAGTTTTAGTCTTAGTAGTTCAATGCCGTTGCATCGTTTTAGTTGTTCTCCCATTCTATTGTTATAAAAGGTTATTTCATTCTTTAATTTAACAAATACTTTCCTGAAACCTGGTATCTGGATAAAAGCCAGACAGAAGTTAGATTTAATGTTGAACAGAGTAAAAGTTCTGAGTTACGCTAAACACTGAATATTGACACCCATCAGTAAACATTTGCACTTCAATTTTTTGGACGTGGAATGAAGATGGCCGTTTACAGATACGCGACAAATGTCAGGACCCGAAGCTAGTCGGGAACCGTAGCCTTCTTTGGTGTTAGTGACAATCCTTACTGATAGAACAAGTCAACGTTAAGGCCATGTCTCGACTAGGGTGCTTGGTTGAGTGAGATTCAGTTAGCATTTAGAGCACCAGTTAGGACTAGAGTATATGTAATGAATTCGACTCTCACCACTAAGTCACAATACGGTTTATGTAGATAAAGGGTACTAGTAAATTGTGAAGCATTCTAATAGAGGTTTGCAAGGAGTATTGATTCGTGACGAACACGTAATTCTCACTATCTTTTTCTGTATTATAAATACTTTATGAGCGTGACAGGACGTCCCCTAAAATGTTATACCAAATTTTATTAACGAGTTGATGTAGGCGTGATATTTTACTTTTATAGTTTCTGCGGAAGTAATTTTTCACAATCTTATCGTGTATATTTGTGTGATAAGTTTGTCAAGTAATATATCGATATCGATCTTTCCACGTAAATCCATATACCTAGAAATTTTCTATTGCCAATTCATTTACGAATAATGTTCGCTTAGTTTAAAGTTGTATTGATGTTCATTGATACCGTATGCAGTAAAATTTACTAGTAATGTTTAGAGTAGTTTATAATTAATCAATTCATCTTTATCGTTCATAAGTTTAGTTTCAATCTGTGATTGTATTATTGGCAGACCTTGATTTCCGGACTTCTTTATAAGTATGTTGGTAATCAACGAACAGGGTAGTTTTTATTCTTTCTCGTATTGATACAAACGAGAAAGAATAGTGGGCCAAGTATTACGGAACACCATGAGCAATAAACATTTTTCAGAGCATCTGCATTCAAGTCCAAATTATTTGAACAACTCACGAACTATACCTCTAATAGTCTAATACCATAAATATGTAGTTCGTTTAGTAGTATTCTGTGATTTACCTAGTCGAACGCCTTGGTAAAGTCAAACAAATCCATAAACTTTTTTTGTTCTCTCGCTCTATCTATTTCAATCAGAAACGTTTCTATTGCTTTATATAGTTTTCAAGAATGAGGATATTCTGTTGTACATAACTGTATTATATTCTTGCACATACAGATATAATAAATATTGGACGATAGTACCATGGAACAGGTTTTTAAAAAATATATATTTCATGTTCTGATACTGGATTCAGGTATATCATTTTTTATTTAGTATTAGGAGTTCAATGGTAGATTTTATTTGCTAATTTGTCAATCTTAACATTTTGGTTAAATTTTTGAAGTTGTAATTTAAGGTGCTTGGTATTTCTTTGCGAGTTAAAACCTCGTTATTACCTAATTAGCTTATTATTATTATTATTTGTTTACTGTTCGTTTTTGTATATCATTAATTTCCAAACTGTCTTTGTTATTTGAGTTCATAATTTGAGTGGTTTTGCATGTTTTGTTTATCTATTACGCTTCTTTGAAGTTTGCAGTATATTTTATAATGTATTACCTTCTTAGAGTCATTATCTACTTTTAGGCGGTAAGATTTACAATTGTTTATTCCTCTGATTATCCTGACCTGATTGTGTGAGGAGTTATTATTTAATGATAGTTTTAATTCTTCTCTTTGAAAATGCTAAGTTAAAGTAGTATATATAGGAACTAATGAAACCTTGTACTTTTACCTCCAAGAATTGCTTCAACATCCCAAGTTTACTTATGTTGTAACAGAGCTCGAAATGGGAATTGTCACGAAACGACACGCTTTACCTTCGTTAACTTGCTATGTCCTTTCTGCCTATGATTACCATATTGACGAGACGGAACAGGCAGGTTGCAGGTATTTACGAACCGGAACGGCATTCCGGTTTGCTTCGGTCCATTCCGGGGGATGGTTGTAAACGAAAACGTTTTGCTATATTGATTTACTTTCTAGTCCAAATCTATTTTTATTACTGACTTGTGTTTACAATAATGTTACTCCTTAAGCTTGTAACGATAGTGACAGCATTGTAATCCGATAAGGTTTTACTGAATTTGAATTTAAGACAACTTTGACAATTATAGGCAACTTTGGCTCAGTCCGGATGGATGATGATGAGATAAATTTGGTGGAATGAAGTGGGAGGAAACGGAACAACTCCGAGAAACCCCACACGGTGTTTGTCCACCGCAAAGTCCACATGGCATGGGCAGGGATCGACTCGACGACCCCTAGCACCAGAGGTGAGCGTTCTACTAATTGAGCTAGCGCGACACCAAGGCTTTACTGAAGTTGTTGGTTTCAAACTAAAAAATAATTTTATTTATAATTAATTATTTGATTAATGTAGGATTCTGTATTTATTGTAATCGTGGTTGGGGAATTGCTTGTTGTTGAAAGTTTAGCAAGTTATTTAGCTCAATTCTTTTCAATTCTATCAGTGAGGAAATCTGTATTAAGATCGTCACATTATAATGAAATTAATTTCTTTTTTTTTTATCCTAATGTCGCTATGAAATGAAATGCTTGTAGAAAGGGTTTATATGTTGAAGATGACGTTAGGATGTTATTTTCATCCAAGGGAAGGCAATGCCAAACCACCATTGTTTCACGTTGCCCAGTCAAGTGAGACCTGCCTTTGGGAAGAACACCCGCCATCATCATCGTCAATATAGGACTGCATCATCATCATCATTATCATCATAAATATAGGACTACACTCCAATATGTGCAGATTTACTTGGGTACTTTAATTTTCCCCTGCCTATTTCGGTGATAATTATCTCTGGATTAAAGTTGGATTAAAAAAAGTTCGATTTTGTTAGCTTCTAAGTCCGGATTTAGCAGGAAATTACATGTTGTGATATATTATTTATTATCTATTGTGGTGCATATTGGCAACACTGACTTCCTCTATGTTAAGTTAACACAAACAGTTGAAAGATAAAATACCAATGACATAATTGATAAATATTAGATCAATTTCTGCAACGTTGATATTTTGACTACGATGTGAGTATACATATTTTTCTAATCGTTGCCAAGTGCATAGTAACATATTAATATAGTTGAATAAAGTTCTTTATCATGAGAAAACAGATACTATTAGTTTTTAGCAGTCTTTCGAGTAACGCAGACTCCATTAATAAGAATAGCCCTTGCACTAGAAAAACTCACTTTATGCAATAAGTTATTTTAGGGTTTCGTACAGAACGCAATTGTTTAAGCAAGTACTTCTCTTATGCTTTGTACTTCTGTTTTTTCGCGTTGAATATACATAAAATGTTGGAACTTACTTTGATACTGTAGAATGCGGAATGTGTTAAAACAATCAGTGGGGTGATGTACGTGCAAGGACACCTACGTTTTGTTCCTGCACTGACACACCTTGACTGCATTATATTTTGCATTCTACACATGAAGTTTTTATAATAATATTGGAAGTACTTTCAATCTCATATACTGGAGGTGGCTAATATAGATAAAAATTATTTAAATGGGCTAAAGTGTACTTCAGTTTCCCCAGCAATTGAGCCGTATGTACGCTCTATACCATTAATTCCAGTGGAAATAGCTAATTAATTCACTCCGGTAGTTCTATGACATAATGATAACTAGCTTTTCAAAAAGTGTTATGGAAAGGCATGTGTCACCATTATTTCGTTAAATACGTACTCTTGGTGTTCATATGGAAATATGACGGCATGTGGAGGAATACTATTGGCGTCATGAATGGCATACATTTTGCTACAAAATCGGACAAATTGTCGAGAAAAGGAAGACGGATTAGAGAAGATAGATCAGGTTAATTTCCTTTCATTATACCGATGTATATCGTCTTTAACCAGGGTTGGCAGAAACGATGTTTTTTTTAAATAAAAAAAATGTTTGTTTAAACCAGTTTTTTTTTTAGTTTAAATACTTTGCGTTATTTATTCATATTACGTGTGGATAGAAATAAATTTGTTTCTCCTTAATCTTCTTATGCATCCACGGGGTTTTAAAGGACGGGATCTACAGCTACAGCTTAAAGTGGAATCCGAACCACTACTCGGTTTGCATCTGAGAGAAATTGTTCGCCACCTGGACTCGAACCCGGGACCCCTTGATTATAAATACGATGAGTCTGCTGACTCATTCACGGAGGACACCTGAGAGAAATAAGTTGTACTGATCTTGCATACTTGTGAATATAATTATTAAGAGTCACTTCAGAAGAACAAAAAGATACACAACTGCACAAGTAAAATCACTGTACAGAGTTATACTGACTAACTCTATGGCTTGCGGAACTCGCAAGTTCATCGCCGCAGTAACAAACGTGTGCCATTGGATTCTGTCCTTGGCAACATCAAGTCGGTTTTCCTCACGAACACCTACTACTTGAGTTTTACACATTATTAAAATAAATGGATAATTCCAAAAGATTATAGAGCACATTTCTAATTTAGTCCAAGCTAGTACACTGAATCAGAAATACATCGACTTAATTTACATATCAATAAAAGAAGTGAATAAAGATAGTACGAATTATTTGAGTTCACTCTGGCTCTGAACCAGACATGCAAATACATACAGAACATACTTTTGATTTCAATAAATTCGTTTCCTGGAGGTTTTATCAGGAAAAGTCTAGTACGGAATTTCGGTGTATTTTATCAATACTAAAGATTATTAGAACAAAAGAATATTTAGAAATTTTGCTTTGATTGTAATTGTATAGTAATAATAATGTACGTCATTGGATGCAGTCGATAAATTTTGCCATCTTCTATCAGTATTTTTATGCAAAGTTAACTTTGGCTCCCCTTGAAACAACAGGTATTCAGACAAACAGAAAGATACAATTTGGTTTCGTTTCGTTTGTTTAGGCTTAACGTCATTATGTAACAGCAAGGTTATGAAGGACAAGACCTACTGGTTACAGTTACATCCGAACCACTACTCGGTTTTCACTTTAGAGAAATTCTGTGGCCCCATTGAGAATCGAAACTAGGACCCCTTGATTGCAAGGCGAAAATAATATAAAATTAACGCAGATGGTTTAATATGTGGAATCGTCACCATGATGTTCACACTATTTGTGGCATTTTTGCTTTTATTTATTTATTTTTGGTTTAAACCATTTTTTTTTTGTTTAAAAAAAAACACTTGGTTTAGATGAGCCACCCCTGTATTTCAATTGAGGGTCGTTCTGCAAGACTGAAGGTGGAAGCTGCTAAATAGTTCAACGTGCTTTCATACTTCCATAACTCAGATTTTATTTCAACACTTCCGCACATGATGGATCCTACATGTCTCCTGAAATTTTTAGGTTTTGGTGGAACACAAAGTACACTTAACGCTTTAAATGATTCATATAACGTCGGGAAAGTATGTAAAGTCAATTGAGGGTGGCTCTGCAATGTGTCTCATTCATTCAGTGTGATAGCTGGAATTCACAAGCAATTCATCATGTTGGAATACACTTAACTTCAAATTAAACAAAAAGGCTTCTCTGTTGTATGCGTTGGGCTGTTTTTTCGTTTGTGGAACCGAACAGCAAACATGAACTAACCTAACCTTGTATCTGGTAATCTCTGCCGACATAATTTCAGTGTACCGTTGCTGTGAACTGAGAAAGATTCGATGCGTAAAACAGGACACCCGACCTGTTCGATCTTTATTTATAGTTTACATTTCGGGAACCAGGGAAGCGTAACTGGGGAGACAAAGATTTCACGTTGTAAAGCTAAGGAACAGAGCTCTCTATTGATACCCTACATGACCTTATATAGCCAGATTATAGTCTGCCACATCATTCTCCTCCCCATGTACCAAATATTATAGGCTGGCAGTGCAGGATTAATGGGAGTATATATCCTGCAGCCAAACGCACATCTATCTCTCTGTATAAAAATGAATGTCATTATGTTTGCTTCCTCATCACTCCAAAACGGCATAACCGATTGCAATGATTTCTTGTATAGGATTAGATAATAGACCGACTTGAAATGATGTTATATTTTTGTAAACCGGAAGTGAGTGTGTCGTGAAGGAATTAATAAAAACAGTAATTTCATTGTTAGAACAATGCAATACTTACATTGTTTCTATGTTTACGTTAAAACAACAATTAGAAATTAATCTCGGGACGGGCGTAAGCCATAGTGCTGTTACCGCCCATACAATTAAGTTTATCTTATCTAGAAATAAATCATAGTTTATAAATTTTTAAATTTAAAATTGGATTGTTGTAAATAAAAATATGTAGATTTAATTTTTTGAAATTCAACGGATTCCTTAAAATTATTATATAGATATTTCTTCGTCTGAATTCCCCCCCTCCTCCAAAAAAGAAAAAAAAACATGAGAATTCATCCTTCTGATTTATTGTAAAGTAATTAAATATTATGAAAATCTATAGATATTTGTAAATACTTCACATTATTTTCTTATTCAGTTATTGTAAATACATAACTTTCATGTGAGGAGAAAGTTTTTTTTTTTTTGTAAATTTTTATTAGTTAATTAATCTGTATTATAAGGATCACCACAAAAACTATTACAAACTATTTATCACAACAAAATTTTAAAATGAAGTAAGAAGTTAAAGTCAATGTTAACAGGAAAATTCAAACAACAATACCCGGCAACTTGGTGCAAGCTCATATAAAGCTTGTTAGCTTTAATTGTTGGGCAGTCACCATAAAGGAAATGGAAATGGATGTAATGTTTTAAAGCAATGTAGTATTAATGGGAGTTACAAATCTGCTAGTTTGTTATAAAATATAAAGATTTCGTGTATAATGAACCCAAATCCTCAGGGTAAGAAATGTTTATTATATGGTATGTCTCTGTGCATTTACCTGTAGAAGTGTACAGGTTGTTACTCCCATTAATCTTGTACTGCCTTGCCATTGCGGTCCCAGCCTAATATTTGGTACATGGGTAGAAGAATGATGTGGCAGTAATATATATATATATTTTCATAATTTTCTGAAATGGCATGTGTTGATATATTCAAGGTCAAAGGTCACAGTGAATGAGTCATGTTGGGTGACAATAGAAAGCTTTATTCTGTAGCTTTCCAAGGGTTTTTGAATTTCCACTCTAATGCAATTAGGGTAAAAGTTACAGCAATTTTTATGTATGTGAGTGTGTTATTTTTCTCGAGTGATTGATCTGACATGGAATGTCCCAAATGCAATAATTATTCAATTTTTAGGTTCGTTTAGTTCTGGCTGTTACATGATTTCTTCCTGTAGCCAAATTTTATGTTTTCTGCGTTAATCGTTTGTTGTTCGTAGGTATATTACATATGGGAACTTGAGATTCTTAATTACGGCAATTTTTAACAGTTGGTTCCCAGAATGTAAGGTAATACCCAATCTTTTTCTAAACATAATGTCTCATTGATCATCGATTTGGTGTATTGAAACAGTTATAGTTCCAGATTCTGAAATTTAGGCTAGTTTAAATTAACTTTTGTGTTACAAATAAATTGCTTGACGCATACGTCTTTCATAAAAAGTGTTAAAAAGTACTGTGCATAATTCAGACAGATATGGTTGTCTTTTCTCTTTTGGTTGTATCTCAAATATTTTTATCTTTGTTTACATTGTCCTAATGTGTCCCGTACAATATTTTTGGGGTATTTTTGCTTCCCTGCGCTGACATCCTCCTCATTCTTCTATCCTTTTTTTTTTTTCGGGTGAGGAGAGTAGAAAATGAGCACAACGCGACTCAGAATGCACTTTTTAACTCCCTTCTTCAGTAATCATCAGAATTTATCACGCAGTAAGTCCTTGTCACCAGTGTTCGATTTGTTATAAATTACGAGCCTGAAACTAGTGGTTGCTTCTAAGTTTCAACATACTACCTGTGTAGTGGACCAATAATGGCCATCGGCCACTTCATTTTATATATATATATATATATCTTCAGCGTTTTCATTTGTTTATTTTGTCGTATGTTATTGCCAGGCCCTGCTACGAGGCTTGGTCAGAAAGTAAAGCCTCCTATTTTTTCTTCTCGTTCTTGCCCCTTTGAAACAAAAGCATGTATTCCAGTGCAGTAAAAATCGTGGTCTTTCTTCCTCAGCCATTCCTCGGGTACAAAAAAATGAACCCACGTCTCGCTTCGAGTCACTCACTTTTGCCAAGAACTCCTCCCCCTCCAAATTGAAGCGCTTCAACAGATCGGAATGCATTGTTGACCTTGCTTCTTTATTCTGGTCGTTCGACATTTTTGGTACCCAGCTGGCACAAACTTCGGAGAAGCCCAGCTTATCAATAATGTCCATCACACTGCTTTTACCGATGGAGAGCATGTGACAATTCATCTGCTGTTACTCAGCGGCCATTACTTTTCGACTCGTTGGATATTGCGTGGAGTCACTGTAGTCGCCAGCCGGTGGCTCCGCTTTTCATCAGCCGATGGTGTTTTTCCTTCAGATTCTGTTCAGCAACAATCTCATCGTCGAACAGTGCTGATATTGTTCCATCCCCATAAACCTTCTTCATCCTTTCATGAA
>JAGDQP010030034.1:0-22911 GCA_022664845.1 Lepisma saccharinum | reverse complement strand
TACAGTGATTTTAATCTCCATATATCAGCACATGTACTGACTAAATATATGTGCAAACTGTATTTGACCTGGGTGACCCGTTTCGAACATATTACTCCATCTTATGTGACCTCCTTATGCCTGTCCTCGTCCATTTTCGTTTGATTTTTTAGGACCCTAATACTTTGTATTAGCCGCTACGATTTTGCACGCGCTGTTTTCTCCTTACTATCGTTCCATGTGCAAATTTTCAGGGGTAGTTTCGATATGAGGGGTGGGAATGTTCCCTTGTTAGAGTACATTTTAAGTAAGGTTAGCATTTTATAAAAATCAACCATTAACATAGCCATATGTTGAGACTGGATTCTATAGCTTAGTCAAGGAACTCATACATAACAGAATAGAATACTTCAAATTAATTTCTTTGTATCTAGCATTGTGCGCCTGAATTAACTCGGCACAAGGTCTATTACTGCTCTGACATACATACTTATTCAAGGATATTTGTCTATAAAAAGGCCATGTCAAAATCGTCATTCCCTTTCACTATACATACATGAACAAAAGACGAACAATTGTACAGGTACACATGGTGCTGATACAGTGGTGACAGATTTACTTTACTTGCACACTGAACAGCCGAAACTCGGAAGAGAAGTAACTTCGTTGAAAGCAGATTGCAGGTTCTCTTCCGCTGTCCTCAACGCTATCTCGCACTGGCCAGTATAGCCTGCAGCGTCTAGGTCGTCATGGTAACCAGAAGTTCACCTTTCCGTCAACGGAAAGATTTTCACCGCGGTACAATTGTCCCCGCCATAGAAAGCACTTATAGCTAGATTTTTTCGAAGGTATATAAAAGTAACGTTTTCAGCTTCGTAAGAATACGATGCCTTCTAGCGCTAGAAAATTTACTTGTGCTGCATACAAAATTGAAAAAAGTTTATTTGTTTTTTCTGTTGAAATTTTGTTACCTACTTCATATTCTTTCAGAAAAATTTTTTGTTTATTTAGTCAATGAAAGAACAACATAATAGGTGAAGTACAGTTTCACTAACTTCACCTGAAAATCCGCCACTACAGAGCACACGGCATCCAGGAGCAAGAGACCTGCGTGGGGGTTGGAAAGGGAAGGTTAAAAAAGTTGGGGTGAGGTGGGGAAGGGGTTGGGTGGGGCTGGGGTCAGTGCCCCCCCCATACGTAACGGAGGTCAATGACCCCAAACATCATGCAGCAATCACCAATGGCCCCGAAGGTACAGACTTTTAACCCTGCATGGTATTTTAACACTGACCAACTCTTATATAAAATTCACTGCTTTGGGAACCAGGACTTAGTTTTATTTTCACTTGGTAGTAGATCGCCACCTCCAAGGTCAACGGATGCTCGAGTTCATAGACTCTTGGTGATATAAAAGAATAGAAGTCAACGTGGATGACGCGTCTCAAATGCCCATAAGAATAACGGGGATTTTCGATTTTGAATAATTCTTAGAGAAAAAATCGCTCAAAGTCTACACTTTCAGGGAAAGTTCCTCTAGTGAATAACTAAAAGGTCCACTACTTACATTTACTGTCCTCTTTTCTCCCTCCGAAAAACCACACTTTGTCAGAGCTCACTCGGTACACGTCTACACTATATCAAAGCCGATACTAAGGGGATACCCACCGTTAGCGCTGATAGTACATGAAAAATAACATTGCATTCATATGCCTCTATATGCAGTGTTGGGTTAAAAGGAGGTAACCGCCATATGCTTTTGCAAACAGTCGCAAGTCCGCCAAAGACCTTTCGATTGCAGCTTACGGATTGATTATTGTCAATAAATGAAATTAGAAAAGTAGTAGAGATACAGTTATTCATTTGTGAACCGTGGCTTTAGTAGACTGGCGACATTAGTCCGCAAACTACAGTGCAGAGGAACTGAGACGCCGGAAAATAGAAGTAGATAGTTGTTATAGTTTACGGGGTCCGCATGTTCGATCCAAGCGTCTGACCAACCCGAGGTTCGTCCAGGGTTTTTGCCTTTGTCACAACAGGTAAAAGCCGGGATGGCACCAGTAACATAGGCCCCACCCCTATCGCGACCTAAGGCGTAGAAGCCATGGGGGTAAGGTTCGACCTGTAATATGGGTTTTGACTGTAACTCGCAGAACAAACGAGACAGACAGGTAAAGAATTGAAGAAGAATCCGTCCAAGTGTATTTTGAAGGTATCAGCGCGGTATACTCGCGATGTAATAACAAATGCGGACACTGCAACGAGAACTTTGAATTACAGTATGTAAGTCTAGCGGTACCGTCCTATGTGAAGAAAACAATTGAAACGAGAGAACAATGGAACTCACATAAAATGGGAGAAATAAAAATATAAAGTAGTAAATGTGGTAGGTTTATTAGCATGTAACCTAAAAAGTATTAACTAATGATTCTTACCACCTGTATTATATACAGAGATTAGGCAGGACTGATTAGTTTTTACTTGTTTTGTTCTACAATATTATTAATTTGCATTCTATTTATGGTCGTTAGGCACTTAAGACCCAGACCGGAGAAGGGGAGAGAATTCGGAAAGGTTTCGTCCGGTACCTAGGTTGATGGTGCCATCTCGGCATTTCCCTGGTGCCACTGAGGAAAGTCGTCAGTCAGGATGGTCAGCTCGTGGGATCGAACCCAAGACCTCCCGAATGCTACGTCAATGCTCAACTACTGGGCTACGGCGGCTCGGTATGGTCTACAATAGAACTGAAATGAAGATACTGTATGTCACAATTTAACCAATTAAATTTACGTTACTAAAACCCAGTATGCAGACCGCCATCTAAGCTAAGTATACACGTTATGCATAAGTGTTGTGTACTTTTGTTAGAACAAAATCAACATGATCCCATTGATATCCATCATGAAATTCGCCATATACATTGTAATCAGAAGCGCATTGCACATATTGTTCTTTTAAGAAAGCGATTTTGAGTTTTTCAAAAACAAGTTTAGTTTTAATGTTGAAAAATAGAAATATTGGTCCAATAAAGCTAAATAAGATCTCAAATTATAGCTCGGCAAATTCTGAAACGAATGGTGCAAGTTGGAACAGGCTAGGACATATAGTGTTTGAGTTTTGGGCTCCAAAACACGTCAAAAACAGTCGATCTTTTCATAGTTAACAATTGAGGCCTATAACTCAAAAACCAAAAGTGACAGAAGCATGATCTCTTTGTTTGTAGTTTCCATCCCTACCAATAGTATGATTTATGTACATAAACTTGCAGATTTTCGAGACTTGCAGTTCCAGACAGCTGGTTACTTTGATAAGGAACGAATGATCCATAGCATACGTTCGCGTCTGACGCGGACACCCATACCATTGTACGCCCGTTGCAAGTTTCTGAGCACAAAACTGAGTGGACGTCACAAGAAATCTGTAGAAGGAAATATTAACTATTATTATTTATTATGTTTAATCATATTAAAGTAGCAAATTAAGTAAGTAACAGATTTATACATAATGATAGAATGAATGCCATTTCCAATTAACTCATGTAAATCATGTAAGTTGTTACCAACTCCAAAATATGAAATTGAGAATGAAGATAAAGCAAACAAAGACTGACGAAAATTAGACAATATTATTGTAAGAGAGGAACGTTCAATGCCAAGTTAGTATAGTATAATGCATGGACGAATCATAAAAATCATCCTCAATACTTTAATACAATACAGCAGGTGATGAGTATATTCATAAACATTCGGGACACGCAGCACAGATGAAGCAAAATGTGTCGGAAAATATGTTCTTAAGGGCCATGAAACTGCAAATGGGAAGAAGCATTAAAGAAGGAGGTAAGTCAGATAATTTACACGGGCGAGAAGAATAGTTATACAAAGGAGGAAATTATTGTATTGTGGAAAAAGTTAGATCAAAAGCCAAATTCAAAATAAATCTGCAACCAATGGTTGAAGAAAAACCTACGGAGGTTAGAATAGGGAAACCTGGCTTCAGAGGTACATCCAAAAAACTACAAAGGCTATATAAAAGATTCGGGGTACAAGGGATTTTGAAACCAAACATGAAATTACACAATATTTTCAATGAACACAAAAGGGTAATAGAAACGGAAGAAACAGACGGCATGTATGAAATAGAATGCTCTTGTCAGAAATCTTATATTGGTCAGACTAAAAGAAAAATCAAAACAAGGGTAAGAGAACACCAAAGATACATAGCAAAACAAACGGACAGCTCAGAATTGTCACAACATGTAATAGAGGAAGGGTATCATATCGTGAGATACAAAAAATTAAAACAGTCAGAACACAGAAAGAACGAGACATTTAGAAGCAGCTTTCATCATTAAAAGAGGAGACAAATTAATAAACAAGAAATCAGGAAATTTAAGGGAACAATGGGGAAAGTTGTTACGAAGGGAAAGGGGTAATTAGAAATCAGTAACTGGCAACACTGTTAAACCACTGTATTGTATATAAATGCATATGTTAAGTCATTGTAGATAATGTAGATCACAGCTGAGGAAGCTCCAGCGAGTGGGGCGAAATATTCTGGAAAATAAATATTTTTCTATTAACGGTGTATTTTATTAAAGTATTCACGAAGTTAACATGAACACCGTAAATTTTAGAAACTTTATAAAACATAAAAATCATATTTGTAAAAGAGAACCGTAAGCTTGTTCCTCAGCGTAAGCGGTCATATTGCAAATGTGTTAATGTTGAAGAAATATTTGATTAGAATACAGTTGTTCAAAGAGCAACAAATAGTCCAACCTCATGACTAGCAAACTAAAATGTTGTATTGACATTCATCCTCCAGCGCTATTGACAAGTGATTTTGAAGTACAACGTGACCTATAAATAAAAATTCAGCCAACACACGAATGTGATTAGTTCAGAAATTTAGCGAAGACGCAAATGTGATTGTTTCGAGGATTACATGAAACAGGAACAGGTTTAGAATATGATTATATTTTATCTTCAGAACTCAAGTTTGAAGCAATGACGATGTGTGATTGTAGGAACAAACAAGTTGGTGATAAGTGTGTTTTACATAGCATTCAGTAGTGGCAAACGCAAGAGCCATTGTTATGTTCTCATTGTTTCTTTAAGATACCTTTAGAATCTGGATATGTGTGTATCCGACACGACCAGGAAACGTTGCAACGAGCGGCAGTGGATGTGTTATTAGATCCACGGATGTGTAACGAAATATATGAAAAGTTTACCTATACTCATCCCGACTGTAAACGTACTCTGCTAAAGTTTCTTAGAACATATAAAATATTTTAAAGAATGTAGAATATCGATCGAAAGTATTCAACATAATTTGGGCGAAGGATTGGATACATGGTTATTTTAACTTTAAAAAAGTGCTCTAGAGCAAATCAAAACCCCTGAATTCAACGGCGATACAGGAAAACAAGAATTATTATGAAACATGAGAGAAGCAAAAGCCAACATTGTCATACTCCTCTTTTCCACTATATGATTGAGGTTTGCAAGTCAGAAGAAATGAACCATTAGCTCCGCGCTGATTTAAAATAATCCCCTTCCAGTAAATGTAGCTGATTATCTGAAGAAGTGATATACCTGCATTCCATAAAGCCGAGGCATACTACACTATAACCATCTTCGTAGTGATTGAAGACATGGACGGAATTACCATAGCGCAGTAAGAGGAACCAGCCATTCTTGATTTACCAATGGACATGTTCGAGGATAAGAAGGAGTCTCCATGCATCATACATTGAATGGAATAGATTAAAATTGTGTGTAGAGATCTCTTCAATGTTGTGAAATGAACGTATCCCCTTTTATGTGTAGACTGCCTTTTTTAACTGGAAAGAGTTCCAGTGCCATGCATGTGAATGGTTTTACACGGATTTTGGATAACGGGCAGAACATAGTTTTGTTCATTCAGCCATACTGAAAGCAATGTTCAAACATTATAAGCAAGCACACTCTATCAGTGTCATTGTGCAAGGATACTTGAAATCTACCCTTCAGAGTTTCGTGAAAACAAAACTACAGAAGACTATGAACATACTACTTAATAAAGACAAGCGAATAAAGAAGAGGCACCCATCATATCACATCAAGCCATGGCATTACCGTGGGGATCGTATTGGACTATCGGAAACGTAAACCAAGTTAAATATTATTATTATTTCTATTTTGACATTGAATATGAAAAACAGTGACCATGTGTCGATAGTTAATACATAAACAATGTAAAGTTAAAGTGCAGGTAGTTATCCAGCTGGAAAGGAATTCTACATTCACTAATATATTGAATATAAAAATTTTGTATTATAATTTCTGAAATTGACATAGTGTATTCTTCCTATTTGATTAATTATTGTGACCAAGATACCATTTTATTATTGAACAACTGAACGTTAAGTCTCGCAAGACAATGTACAAAGTGTCTGCGTCACACGAAGTGAATAATATATGGAGACTACATGAAAGTGTGTTGAATCTTATTATTATGCTTTCATCTACACATACGATATACCATAATATTGCACTGTAAGAATTAAGTGTATTTTGCATTTCGCTTTTACTTTGTCCCGATTTGATAGGTTCTATCGAAAGTAACTCTAAGATCTTAACATTTGAAAAACATACATGGCATGTACTATTCAAGTTAGGGTAAAAATTATTCCTATTCTTTAATGGTATAGTATATTGTTTTCACTTACGAACTATAAGTTATACAGTTCTTAAAATCTTAATTCATTCAAGCATAAACTATTTGTAGAAGTTTTTTATTTACTTATAATAAACATTGAATATATATATTTACTATATTTTATTCATCCTTAGCTATAGAAGTGTGACATTCCATTAACGTAGAACGTTCTAGAACCTGTACTTCTACTCGTGTCACTGACATAGTGATTATATGAATCAGATTATTACTTCACCAACTTAATTTTAACGGTGCATGAAATCATTGAACTCTTAAATAACGATATTAGACGCTGCAGTGAACTTGCATTGGTGTAACTATAACACATGAAGTATGAACTTATAAGATACAAGCTTTTTCTTGAAATTGCTTTATGGTGAGAATTCTACATGTATTACACAATTTCACATTATATCATAATTGCTTTGAATATATGATCAGATTATGAAATAAATTTTAAGCTGTTCATATTGGAGGAATCCTGGAAATTTTGTCTGTCACAAAATACAACACCAATTAAATAAAATATGTGGTTCATTAACCGTAGAAAATCTCTTGCCATGCAACAAAGTATAGACCCGGGATCTCCACACTACGGCCAGCGTAGCGAATTTGACTGACCCTGAAACAAATCCAAAATTACAGTTACTGTATTTTACATTGGTTCTAAAAGAAAATAATTAAAAACACAAGAAGTAGTTGGGTCCTTGAATAGTATACGGACATATACCCACTACTGTGTATTAAATTTGTTTGTTACTAAAACAACTTGCAAATTTATTAGTGGTACTATACGAAAATGACTACTATTATTTGGAGCTGATACTTTATAACGTAGCCCTACACCGCTTCCTGCTTAAGTAATCTGGCCCAGTGATAAAAAAAAGGTTTGAAACCCCTGGTATAGACGACAAAATATAAAGTACGTTTATAGATTATAAGTGGTTTTAAGCTACAATACATCTGCACTGACCTGTTTCTGTTAACTGGAGGACAAATCTTGACATCTAGAAGCAACACTAAAACGTTTGAGGCAAATATATTTTGTAATCCTCTTAGGGATACCTTTTATGGATCACAAAAGATTTCGTTTTTCTCGGACCTCGGATTGGCACTAGGAAGAGACGTAGCTTGGAAATTTGCTGCCGGTCATCCTTACCTAGGTTTTCCAGAGGATTTACTCTATTTCACCTGGCGAATCTTGGCATAGTATTTAGACAAAGTCCCGGTCAGGCACTTTGGAAATTGTCGTTGACAGAGGACGCCATTCTTTCAACATGTAACGAGCTTAGCCAATAGTTGCCTGTGAGGCCCATGCATTGACAATAAAAGGATTATTCACATATTGATGGATGTTGTACAGCGCATTAGTTCTTAATTTGTCGGAACTATTTCTCCTCCCATTAAATTATTTTTGAAACTAACTTGTTCTTTCGGAAACTAGTTGTTTCGAACAAAATAATTATGTTAAAAGCATGAAGTATTTCTTTAATGCAATTTGTTTGAAAGGGCATTCCAGGCATTCGGTGCTGACATTAAGTGTGAGCGGCGTTTTTTGTTGGTGCCGTATATAAAGTTTCAGTATATTATAACTTCTGCTCCTTCGTATGTTCTATCAGTCTGTTAAACTAATCATACTTTTTCGCCTTAATAGTATATTTATGAAACAAAGTGCGAAAACCATCGTGAGCTATTGTGGGAAAGCAATAGATGTTTTAGACTGAAAAGTGTGCTTTCTAATCTAATATGAATTGCACATTTAGAGCTTTGTACCAATCCTGTAGGTACCATTTGGGTATATTATTTCGATAAGTATTATTACATAACACAATCATTAAATTGAAATATTTGGAAGTGAGTGCTGCCTTTATCAGAACGGTCGTTGACTTACCAAATGACAAACAACTTCAGGTAGGAAGGCTGCCAGGATGACTTCTTGTTCTGGCGCATTTGGCTCTAGTTCGTAACAGCATCATGTTGTATATTTATTGATGGACTTAGCATTTTTATAATCTCTATGGAAATGAGCTATCATCTTCATCTTATCTCCTATTGGGGAAATTCGAGCCAATTAGAATTACAAACTACGGTTTCCAAGATGACGGAACAAGTTATGACGTCAGGCTTCAATTATTTTTGCTATGGGCATCCCTGTGTTAAAAACATAATTTTTAGTACAGCTAGTGATTTGCTGTTTAAGGTTGTCAAATTGCTTTTGATGTTCTAGCGTCCAATTCCAGCGAGTATTTTACTTTAGCAGCTGAAGTGGAAGGTAGGTATGTGAGAAAATGTTCGGGACGTGACGTTGAAAATAATTAACCATGCCTCAAAATGAATGAAGTTGAGATACGTTTTCGGGCCCGGAACATTCTGATATTACTGTCTGATGCTTTTGAATCGGAATATAACTGTTAGCAGTAATCTTAAGCCCGAGATATCAAATTAATTGTAAGAAAAAATTGGCACTTATCTAAGTTAACCTTGACATTTAGCTTTCTGAATTTTCCCAAAATTTTAGATATTTTAATGTAACAGTCCTCATTCCCCATGCCGTCAACAATCGCATCATCTGAAAAAGCTTGCGCATAATCAAATTCTGATAACACAGTGTCCATAAATTTCTGGAAAATGAAAGGAGACGTTGATAGGCCAAAAGGTAACCTATTCATTTGAAAAAATCCCCATTGAGTGTTGATGTTAGAATCTTACGTGACACCTCATCTACCTTTAGCTGTTGATATGCTTGATTAAGTCCAAGCACTACATATGTTGTGGCTCCTTTTAATTTATGGATTATATCTTCTAAAACTGGGAGAGGATAAAACATCTTTTTCAAGGAACAATTCACAGTGACCTAGTAACCTGCACAAATTAAAATGACACCCAGGTTTTTGCACAATTACTATTCTGTTGGTGAAATTATGTTCTGGTCTTGTAACTTCATTATAACAGACTTTACATTTTCCTCTAAACTGTTTGGAACCTTATAAGATTTCCTAAAAATAGGTACTGCATTTTCCTGTAACTGGACCTTTACTGTTATGTTAGACATTGGAACATTAACGTTGGTGTTAAAAACGTCTTGATAATCTTCCTGCAATTTTGATTGGTAGCAGCTGATTGAGTTTGATGTGTCCATATTTGTACTAGAACAGAGCCTTAATGTATTAGCATCAAAAGGATTTCTCCAAGTTGCTAAAAAGTGTTTATATCAGGTCTGCCTAAGGGTGAGTCAAGATTACGCCAAATTTCTGTATTTGCACATGTTGGTGATGGCCATTTCAAAACGGCGAAATCATCGGTCGCTTCTTTCCTACTCCGAATTTTGAAAATATAAAAGAAAACAAAGATAAATTGGGTAATTAGTTACTGCAGAAATTACTATATTTGATGGCACAATACACTACGATAGGTTTAAACACACACAAGGAATGATTTTTATGTGCCCCCTTAATCGATTTGCAATATTACTGCCAACATTGTTCATAGGTTGCCAAGTATTATAATTAAGTTCATAGTTTGTATCAATGACCTCTATCTAAAAGCGATACTGGACTGAGTGTTGCCATTGAAAATTTCATGAATAAATGAAGCCAGGCAGCGAAGAGGTAAATCTTTTGTCCACTTCCAGTCTAAACCAATATCAAACGGTTTTTACGTAGTCTTTTACGCTTGATATCGTGTGCAACCTTACAAAAAGTAAATATTCTTTACAGTATTTTCTATTATATGCACAGTAAGGTATACTATTATATGAATTACCAATAACATAATTACGTGAACAAAAGACTAGGCGAATCGAACCATCTAACCAAAAAAATATTATCTTTCCTTATTTTCTTAAACATAGAAAATACCAAATTAATAAAATCGGCTTAAGCCCACATGACAGGAGTGACTGCTTAGTGTGAAAGATAGACACCAGAACAAATATTTAAACTCGTTTTTCCACTTCCAGTCTAATCCATTGTGGATTAAATCAGGTCTAACTCGGTTTTATACGCTTCTTATTGCTGTGCGGCTCGTTTATTGATTTAAATCTTAATTCCTGAGTTATTTGCATGATAGTATACCCTACTCTGCATATAATAATACTACAAAAAATGTTTTTTTTTTTTAAGAATTAAGACAAAGAAACGGGCTGCACAGCGATATCAAGCGTAAAAACTGAGTTAAAACCGAAAAAAGATGGTCCATATTGGTTTAGACTGGGAGTGGACAAACAAGTTTAACTGTTTTCTCTGCCCCCTGGCTTCATATAATTATGACATTTTCAATTGCAGCAGTCAGTCCTGTATCGCATTAAGATAGAGGTCATTGAGATGTACTCACAGAGTATGAAATATTATCATACATTTTAGAAACAGTTTCTTTTCTGAAAAATGATAGAAAAACATTTTCTTCCATGCTAGCAAGAATTTTAACTTCGGAGGGTAGTTTTGTAAATATTTCCATCAATTATATTTAAAAAAAACTATATATATATATATATATATATATATATATTATTGTTTCACAATATAAATATTGTTTCAAACTTTTGTTGCAATGTGTTTGAAACGCACATGTTTTGCCAACATGTATAATGACACTTTTGATAAACCTATGTTTGACAACATTAGGCGATTTTGACGTTTACCAACACAATATTTCGAGATTTATCCCATAAAGCCAATGAAATTAATATTAGTTCTCGGTATCTGGCTACACTATGAACAGTGATAACAGAGACACTGCAAAATAATTGTGATAGCATATATATAATTTCGGGTCTTTTAGATGCTTCTACATGTATAAACATACTATCGTGCATTGTGCCAACTAATATACTAATTTCTGTAGTAAGTATTGACTCATTTGTATTCTCTTTGTCTCGTTTTCTGTTTACAAAGTTCGGAGTAGCAAGGAAACGACCGATGATTTCGCCGTTCTAAGACAGTCCTCACCAACATGTACACGCATACAAATTTGGCCTAATCAAGACTCACCATAAGATAGGATATCTCAAGTTACTACGTACTATAAAAGTTGCATCTTTATCATTAATGCTGCATGGAAAAAGAATATCTCCTTTAAAGGTCGCTTTAGACTATACAATTTCTCGTACGATGAATCTTAGCAAAAGCAGTGTGCCAGCGTAAAATGAAAAAAGTTATGGATTTATACCATAGCATTTTGCCCTATTGTAGCATTCTTGCATTCCCACTCTGGCACTATTGCTAATCGTAAGATTCATCGTAGCATAAATCCTGTCGTCTAAAGCGGCCTTAACCCATAACTGTTTGCCATCAGCTGCATGTAAATCTATAGTACTGTTAATTAGTGAAAACTGAGTTGTAAATTGCTTGTACATCAGAATATGAATAATATTTGCAAAAGCCCACTATCTAAACACTTTGTTTATCTAACCAGACTTCCTTTATGCAAGGAATAGTATCTATTGCTTCAACAGTCGCGACTACATGATTTGAACCAGTTTGTAAATAAAATTGATTAATATCGTGAACTATAATAGACTATCTGTTCGTTGATACTTTTATTCATTTATTCATAGCTTGTTTGGCTGTCTTAACCCATGAGTTAGCTATACTACTGTCATCTCCTTTCTTAAATTTAGCTAGATTTGAAAGTGCAAACTGTGCACCAGCCATCCTGATCTTGGAATCCGTGAATTCCAATAGATAAAAAGACCAACCTCGATCGCCACTTTGCTAAAGGAGGAAATTACTATAAGTTTACTGTTTCAGTATAAGATCAATATATCCTAAACTAAATATATTGATAGGCCGAGGGTGTATCTATAGTTCAGCCATATTTATTAAGAACATACGCATTTGACGGTAAGGGTTTATCACATGTTTTCTATACATCATCAAGCAAAGTACAATAACACATCAAAATAGGTAACTTAACAACAATGTAAACAGTCTGACTGCTAATTCTCCAATTTCCTAGAATAAATACAAATCAGTATACATCTTCGTACAAATACTTATTGTTAGCTGCAATCTTTACAACTCTGGTAAGCATCAGATGTGTCGAATCCTATGTATCAACATTTCGTATTCCGCCGATATAGCAGACTAAATTGCCTCTATTGACTCAGAGTTAGAAGGTAACTGTGTGAAGAACTAATACATAGTTCCGAACAATAGGTTAAAATGGTGTTCAGTTCCAAATCTGTTGATAAAATAGTTGTTTCGGTCATCTAAATTTCATTCAAAACTTCGTAAATCCCAATCTAGCAATTCATTCCCGCTTCACTGGACTAATACTTACACCATTCACCCAAAGCTTTTTTGTTCAGCAGTGTACCAGTTTCTCGTAACGCTCGTGATTCATTAAATTCGTAAATGCTAATTATTTTCATAAAAGACAACAATATATATTGACAATAAAAAATCATCACATTTAGCAGAAAACAATATTAATGAAAATACACTAAATTACAGTAATTCAATATGATCTAATCTAATTAGATCTCAGCTGTTTTGAGATAAACATTATCGCAGCAGTAGTAAGTTCATTATCGTTAGTTCTGTATCATGTTCAAGTAATCAAAAATACAAGATGAAGTTCCTTCTGTTGGTAGGCGACTTGTTGACTATTCTGGTGATAGTGATGATGTTGACGATCCTGACTATGTGGTAAATGATGATCTCTCTGATAAAAACAAAGAGAATGAAGTGAACAAACGTAATAGTCGGAAGACGGAGTGAGAATTGGTAAATCTGGAAGGAAGAGGAACAAGAATAAATTCAGCCGAACAGGGAAAAAGAAACTGAAGGATTGTGGAAAAAGATACATAGGCTACTAAGAGAAGATAAAGAATGAGAAACGTGTGCAGCCAAATCCCTGCATTGCCAAATATTTTCCTAACAGCTATAATAAAGTATCAGAAGATGACAGATTATCATTGTTTAACGACTATTTGTCCTTATAGGAAGATCCTGCAAGGCAGAAAGATTGGGTGTTGCACTGAACATAAGGTGTACCAAATAAAAGGAGATGGACAGACAATATTACAAAGCAAAAGAGTTCAAAGGTGTATTCTGTGATTGTTAATGGTACAAAAGTTAACATTTGTCTTAAGTTTTTTCTGAAACCCTGAATATTTCCGAGAAACTCGTCCGATATACTTGGGATAACAAGTCTTCCATTGAGACAGCTAAAATTGACGAAAGATGGATGCAGACTGCTGCCCTGAAAATTTCGACGTGAGGTGGAAAAGTATATTGAAAGCTTACCAGCTGTTTCGTCACATTATTGTAGAAATTCAACCACTAAGAAATATGTCCCAGCAGAATTTAAATTGTATGAGAACATACACAGAACCTACAGAAAAAGATGCCAGGGAAATAGCATTAAGTATGTTTCGGGAAATGTGTTCAAGAATATTTCGAGGAACAATTACAACATCGGTATTTATGTGCCAAAACTAACAAATACACTCTGGGCTTAGCCTTTGAACAGAAACCTATGAATGAGAGAAGTGACGAGCAAATCCGTGAATATGAACATCGTAATACAGAGAAACAACACAGTTTGGACGTTTTTAACTGATCAGAAATCTAGTGGCGAGAATAGTTTGTTGTTGTTGTTGTTGTTGTTGTTGTTGTTCATTTAACATGCAGAAAACTTTGAACGCGTCTCGTGGGGATAAAATTGTTGTATTATGCTCGCAAATACGCAGTTTATAATTTCACTATATATATGAGAGCAACACAAGAAACCCATTTTGTTTTATCTGGGGAGAAAACGATGCCTAAAGGGGAGCCAATGAGGTAGCCACCCACCTCTTCGATTATTTACTGAAAATTGACAAAAGAGAAGATATTACTTCAATTGCTTTATACTGTGATAACTGCCCCGGTCAGAATAAGAACCACCTACTTTTCTCTATGATCCTAACAATTCTGTAGCTGTGCAAAATATAACACTCAACTATTTATTGCCAGGACACTCGTACATGCCTGTGGATTCAGTACATTCGAACATTGAAAAGTGTGTAAGAAATAAGATAGTGTGCAAGGGCGCCGATTTCTCTGTAACTTTGGGAGGGGGGGGCATTCAGATATTTTTTTGTTGCCAGATGAGGGGCTAAGAAGACACATATGATACAAATCCTATTCAGACTTTGCTAGATATTATATATTCATAAAAAAACACATATAATAGTGTACATATAGTCATTATGAAGGCTTCCCCAGGCCCAGCTATTACAGAATTTAACAATGTTTGTATAACGTTAAAAAAATTCACTAAAGCATATTATGTTCTAACTAATAAGAACAAAGTTTCTGCTGTTACTAGAAAATAAACTTAGGAAATAACAGAAACTGATGTTAGTCTATGCAGTGGAGTTATTCAGCTTTTCCAAATGTGTTTCTCTTTCTGTCCGGCTCACCCTTCCGCTGCGCTACTATTTTATTGGACAAATATTGTTTTTCTTCTTTTAATTCTCGGTTCTCTATCTCGACAGGCATGGTTCAAGAAGCTTCCGTCTCACCTACAGTGAGAAAAAAATATTTGGACAAGTTCAACAAAGAGGAAAAACAGACTTATCACACGCAAACATGGCCCATTTCGAAACCTTTTGCCCGTTTATGATAATTTGGATAAATTAGATAGAATTCTATAGAAATAACTATTACGATACACCTGTAAGGTAACAGGCAACAAAAGAGTGATAACTACGTAAATTCATCGCAAAAAAATGTATTTGGACAACCCCATACTAATCTCGAAAGAAATGTTCTAGGAATCCTTTTGTGTACAAGAGCACTCTGCGTGGTGTATTGAAGCAATCCACACCGTGTCAGACATAAAGAAACAGCACAGGGAACAAATTGTGTTGAACAACACTGGAACTGCTCACTTTAATTAATTTCAAATTACGTGCGGAAGGTAAAAGATACTGAAACATAGCGAAGCTTGTTTGAAAGCCATGCTCTACCGTTGGATACATCATAAAGGAACATAAAATAGAATAATTATTGGGGATTCGTTCTGGTTGACCAATTAAACTAACTGCCCGAAATGAAACCTACATTCTTCATTATGTGAACAACACTCAAAAGAATTAGTAACAAAGATTTGGCTACTTCACTTGCTTAGGATATGCAAGTTAATGTTACAGATCTGTAGATGTGTACAAAAAATTGGGATTCAGAAAATGTGGAGCCAGAAACAAAACACTCATATCAGAAGAAAGCAAAAAGAAGTTCTAATTTTCCAAAAAATATAAATATGAGTGCCTGCAATTTAAAAAAAAAAATCTTGTAGAATGAGACGAAGATAAATTTGTATTATTGCGATGGATATCAGAACGTGTGGCGAAAGAAGAATGAAGCTTTCAGAAAGCAGAACATTGCTTTAACTGATAAAAATGTTGGAGGGTCTGTTAAGATTTGGGGTTGTGTAATTACTAGTAGAGTAGCCAATATTCATACCCTGGATACACATCTTCTAAATCCCAATTTTTTAAATGAATTTTGGTTTGTTCAATGAATTACTAACATTAACTTACATATTCTAGGCGAGTGAAGTAGCCAAATCTTTAGCACTATTTTTTTTAGTTTTGTTCACAGAATGAAGAATGTAGGTTTCATTCCGGCAAGTTAGTTTTCTTGGTTGGCCAGAACTGTTTCTATTCCGCAATAATTGCTCTGTTTTAAGTTTCTTTATGATGTATCCAACGGTAAAGTATGACTTTCCAACAAGCTTGGCTTGCCTGACACCGTGTGGATTGCTTCAATACATTAAGTAGACTGCTCTTGTACACCAAAGGATACCTAGAAACTTTTATTTCGAGAGTAGAATTGGGTTGTCCAAATACTTTTTTTGCGATGGATTTACGTAGTCGTCACTCTTTCGTTGCCTGTTACCTTCCACATGTATCGAGCGGTAGTTATTTCTATAGTATTCTATCTAAGGTATCCAAATTATCATTAAAGGGCAAGAGATTACGAAATGGTCCATGCTTTACGAGTGGTACAGTCTGATTTCCTCTCTGTCAAACTTGTCCAAATACTTATTTTACTCGTTGTATATAGTTTCTCTATCTATATGTTGTATTAGAAACTCAAAATTACAGTAAACAATAATTGCATTCAAACAACAGTTTAAAGGATATATTTCCTAGTGCAAGTCTACTCCTACTTTTGTGTGAGTTCTTCTTGTCGCTTATTTTTCTTGTACATATTTCATTTTCTTAAATTATGTTTGTATAGGAGAAAATCTCGATGAATGATCCCTAACCCTCGGAATGCCAAGATGATTTCATCTCACGGAACGCCAAGATGAGTCATTTTCGACCCATGTATATTTATCGTATCAAATAAAGTACTTGTTCAAAATCAAGGTATTTTAGAGTATGTGTGTATTCATTGTATTGTATTTATTTATTCAAGTAGATACTACAAAATAATGAAAAATACAGAAAAAACTAATACATCATATTAACCTTTTAACCATTTTCATGGCTGAACATAAATGAAGATGCTATGAGTCTCTTACTTATTTACACATATAGAGTACTACATATAAAACTATCAGAATCAAACTACATTACTCTCTCACTCCCATATGTAAAGCACACCATATCTATTGTATTCTGATTCTTGCAAATTGCTGACAGTATGCGGAGTACTTGTCTTTACCACTACACAAGCAGCATCGTCCACGTTTCTTCAATTCTTGATTGAGAAATTATAAAGTGTAGGTCGTTCGGAAAGAGACGTGTGATCATTAGAACCGACAACAACTTGTTATTTTAATATAAAATGAAATTTAAAAATAGTTACACAAAACGATAAAATTGGGTCAAATTGACCCATGCTTGATTTTCTTAAATTATTACACAATAAATACATGGATTTAACGTAATTTTCTTCTATAAGATTTTTGGACACGTACGTGAAGAATACACGGAATTTCACTCTTCCATTTAATTACTAACGTTCAAAAATATTTTGGCTGTATGGGTCATTTTTGACCCGATCTTGGCGTTCCGAGGGATAAACGGCAGATAACAAGTTTCCATTTTTTCTTTCATTCTTTCTTTTTTTTTTTTACTAAAAGGTCTTTATCGATGTTATGCACGAAACTCCAGAAACAATACAAGCAATGCACGAATTAACTCCTTTAGCCACGAGGAGGATATTATACGTGATGTAATTTATAAGTACTGTAGCACACAAGTTTCAGGAAGGAATTTATCAATGAAATAGATTTTCCAAAGGGAGATAAGCTTAGTAGAAGGAAAAACGAATGACCATGTGCTGTAGAAAATAGGAGAACCGACTTCGCTTTATCATTTGGGCCCCCCTATTAGGGGGACCACTTCAACTTTGGGGGGCCAGGGCCCCCAAAGCATCCCCCCCCCCCGGGATCGGCGCCCTTGATAGTGTGCGCTCCTTCTGAATGGACAACTTGGGTGGAAAATGCAAGACTGCGCCTTTAACCGTTAAAGTCAAGACTCAAAAACTTCCTTGATTGGGACCGTGTTAAGCAGAGGTGGATTTACACTTCTGCCGCTTAAGTGCTGGCGACAACTTGCCGGCCTCTCAGTTACCGCGGTCCCACTTCCTTTCCGCTCACATTTTCCTACCCTCAGCAACAATACTTAAACACACGGGTTGCCTAGAGAACCTCCTTACACTGAAGACACACTTATACTGAATCTTCCAAACCCTAACATATACATTTTTATAAAGCATTTAATGTTAAAAATAACGTTGTCTGCTAGAGCTTGTGAACATTAAGTGCAAGAAAATACGTACCGTAAAAGTTGATCCACAAAAGAGTACGTTTCGAATAAAAACAAAAGGGTATGTTTCGAACACTTCATTTGACTACAATAAAAAAAAAACTTTGATAGAATAAGAACTCTAACAAATCAGAAATGTTTTGGTGGAAAATGCAAGTGGGCTTTGACAATTAAAAGAATTTCCTTCGTGAAGCAGTTTTAAAGTGAATCTATTACATGATCAAAATCCACCTTTTTTGGGTATCTCGGATTCAATAGTCAAAACTTGCGCATTCCTCAAACGTTCCTCAGTCATGGTAGATCTTGTGTAGCTTTTCAATATTTTCAAGACGGACAACGACCTTTCCGCTGAGCAGTTGGACCCAGGGAGTGTCAAAAAAAGTTTTAGAACTAAGTCAACGTAACGGTATACGTCTTGGAAGTTCGTTCTCATTTACCACTTCGTAAAGTTTGAATATGGGTTTTGGACGTTCATCGAATCCTTAAAAAAATGTAAATACTCGTTTACAAAATCTTCGGTAGTTGGTAGACTTTTATCGTAAAAAGTACACAAGTTTTATTGTGTTCCATTACGATGTTTTTGTCAGGGTCTTCTTTGCCAGCGCTAATTAAACGTCCAAACAACGAGTTGAGCTCATCGTATACAGTTTTGATTATTTCAATTTCGTTACTTACTTGTTAGTATCAATTATTGCAGTTAATTACAGAATTTGAGTTTAGAAGCGATGTTGCGCCCCAATTAGTTTCTCAGAACGGCTAAAATCTAACTTTGAAATGTCTTGATTTATTCCATATTTTATGACTTGCTCTCGACTTCTATCATTGACAGGCCACAAAGCAGGATTAAACACAAATTCTTTGTCATACTTTTCGGAGTGTTCTGTGGTGCTCTTCTGAGATGTTAAATTAGAAAACTCTTTGTTGTCTACCACTTCAGTATGTTTAGGGTCATACTCAATTTTCGAGCCTTTGGAATCATCCCCCTTTTGTTCTATTGTTGATGTTCCAATTTCACCTCTAGTTACAAACTCTACTGCATTAGGAGAGTTTGTAACTGAGTATAATTCGTTTTGGAACGATTCTATTGTATGTCCAGATTTTTGGGTTTCCATGTGACTTTTACTATCAGGTGATCCTGATCCATGTCCATTTTCTGGTTTTCATAAAAAAGTTAAATATTTTTGTGGTTTCCGTTACTACTGTACTTCCTGTTCTTTTTCTAACTTTTCTAATGTTGCTTTTCTATAAGCAGCATCAGTTAAAAACTTCTTACAGTCGTCACTCATGGTTTATTGCTAGTATAGCACCCACATGTAATTAATCGTATAGCACTTTTTTTTAATGTAATGTGGTTAGAAGTGAGGCAGAATTATTATTTTACTAGTTGCTCAAAATTTTCATTAAATTTAAAAGAAAATCGTACTATATCTAACGAACACAACTCATTACGAGTAATTGCTTTCCGTGTGAATTGGGTTCGAATAGCGTCGTGATTCTTCACAACTGGTGGTTGATTAAAATAACTGACTTATTCATCACAATAACGCATCAATTACGCGTTAAAAATGTAAAGACGCTTTGCTGTTACGCGAATGTCTTTGTAAATGGTGTATGTGGAAGTATATGAGTTTAAAATAATTAAAAATCTATAATTGATTAAATGCACTTTTAAAAATTTTCTTCAAGTTGCCTGAAAAAAGTAAAGTTGCGGAATGGATAGTGACAATGTTGTTACCCACTCAAGGCAATAATTATAAAAATTATAAAGGTCACGGCTCCCTATCAACTCACGTTCACTGCCTCATTTTTAAAACTAGAATTCTCCCCAAGAAACTCAGCAGCTCCATGTTTATTATAAATGTAACAACAACATTTCACTTTCTTGGCAATTCAAACTTCTTCACTTTATTTGCATATTAAAATATTTAAGTAATACGTGAAAGTTTACATTTAGTTCTCTTCTTCTTAAATAATAAACATAGATTTCTTACCAACTTGTCCTACAATTCACAAATATGTTTAATTTCTTTCCGCCTTTCATAACAAGATGAGACTTACAAATCATTGTTGTAGCTTGTAGTGATTTGAAATTGGCCAACATTACCAGACGTATCTTCCCCAGTTGACTCAAACAGAATTCGATGACATTTTTTGTATACTATTTCAACACAATATGAAAGCAAATTTTACATTGTCTGAGCTCCAACACAATATTTTATCAGTATTCCCAACAAAGAGCGCCCATGTTGTAGTTTTCAGGGAGGGGGGGCAAGGACAGCGCCCATACAGCTTTCTTTTTTTACGTTTTACCCTCATTTTGTGCCATAATAGTATAAACCTGGGGGGAGCGAGCTCCCCTTAGCCCCCTGATATGCGCCCTTGTTCACAATCACTGCAGTAAAATATTAGCCTACAATATTTGGAAGTAGAAACTTACGAAGGGAGCTTAAAATTGAATAGGGAAACGATATTATGGCTGGTTATATTCATCTTCAATGGCAAAAACAACCACTAGTACCGTAAAATTTTTCGACGTCGTTTACAGGTAAGGGATACTAACTACTCAATGTATAGGGCGGCATTTCTATACGTCTTTCTCCATGGGCGGCACCTCTATACGCCTTTCTCCATGGGCGGCACACGCGGCCTCCACATTCTGCAGGCTTCCCATCGCGTAAACTGACAATATTTTTTTTCAAACATCATATTGAACTTTTGGTATAATTTCAAAATTTTGCAAGCCCCGAAATTTGGTCAAAATTTGCCGCCCTGGGATGCAACCCTTAAATCCGCCACTGGTATAAGTAAAAACTTATTTCTATGAAAAATCAACGGAACCAACTTCGTTCAGTAAAACATAAAAGTTGTTTATTTCACAAAGAAGTGAGTTTTGTTGGCAAGTTTATTTATTATAGGATACCATGAATGTATCGATAGCGTATTATAGTAAATATTGGGCATGCAGAGGAAATTAATAACTGGGTAACAAACATTAAGTTCTGTTCACAAACCAGAAGCTACTATTCGCAATCACCAGAAGCTAGTGTTTCGTAACGTCTATTAAGGCGTTGCTCAAAGTGTGAAACTGTCAATTCATGTAACATCATATTTTATCGTGTTTTGGTTTCGGATTTGGTACGTTGCGTAAGCTGAAATAAGTTAGATACATTTTGTTAGAGAGTGTTCTGCAAACTTTTGCTTCTGGGACATAGTGTATAAAGGTTCTTTGGTAAATGTCTCTCTCTCCCTATTCGCAGCTTCTCTATTTTAAATTTGCAAACATTTGTATTTGTACAAGGGCACACTTATTTCTAGCGTGTTAAGATTACTAAGTAACGGTAAAGTTAAAAGAAAAATACTGATTTTTTAAAAATCAACGTTGTCCATTTCAAAATGGATAGTAATAACACTATAACAGAGGACACAGATTCGGACTTTGAAGAGTATTCAGTAATGGAGATGACAAGTATAGATGAATATGTCCCAGAAGAAGAAAATGGGATCTCATTCTCACAGCAGAAAAACATCAGGAGAGAAGGTGCAGGTAGTGAGTATACACTTAAACAATTAACTGTGACAGTGAAACAGATGCAAACTGAGATTGCAAACCTACATAAAACTATTGAACTCCTATCACAAGATATTATTAATATTCGCACTGGTACTGAAAATCGAGAAACAGAAAATATTCCGCAACATAGTGATGTAGGTATACAAGGCACAGCCAATATAAGAACAGAGATGAAACACGGGAGTGAAACAGCTTTCGGTACAAAGGATTATGCTTCAACGGTGAGAAACCGAAATAAGAATCAAACGGCAAGTGCAAGGGACAAGTAAAAAAAAAAAAAACATGCAAATTTCCAATCCTCAACATCACAGAAATTAAAAGCTCCTAAACAATCTCAATCCCAGACCAGTATAAATAACAAAATCCTTAACCATGATAAATATAGTGTACTAGTATACAATAAATTTAGTGTGTTAGAAGATTCAGAAGTGGTGCACTTCATAGAAAATGAAAGTGTAGTATGCTCAGAAGTTCAAAAACGTTGTAAAGTAAATGTTAAATCTAAAAAAAAATCATTAATATATACAGTGACACTCATGGTAGAGGTCTTGCGAGTATGCTTCAAGAAAAACCACAGTCAATGATTGTCACTGATTTTGTGAAACCTAATGCAAGAAGTAGTGAGGTAATAAAAGGTAATAAACCGGCTAAAGATACCTATGACCAGGTAATTATAATTAGTGGATCTAATGATGTTGCAAAAAATGATGGAAAAGGCGTGCTATCAGCTATAAATTTCACATTGAAACGTAACAGTAGCTGTAAGGTGGTTGTAGTTGGTCTGCCTCTAAGACGTGACTAGCAAAGGAGTCATGTGTAAATAATGAAATCAAAAAATCATTATCTAACATCAGACTAGAGAAAGTGTGTAAACAATATAGAAATGTGG
>JAGDQP010030033.1:0-13239 GCA_022664845.1 Lepisma saccharinum | reverse complement strand
CAGGGGAGGTGTTGAACTTCATCCCGATGTTCCTCAAACCACGCTGCAACAACTCCAGCTGTGTGAATGGGTGCATTATCATCCTGGAATATGGCGTCATTGTCCGGGAACAACATCCGGACCATAGGATGCAAGTGGTCTCCTAAAATTGCGACATAATCGTTGGCAGTGATGCGTCCGCGAAGTGTGACCACAGGACCCAATGAAAACCATGATATTGCGGCCCACAGCATCACCGTGCCGCCGCCATGTTTCACAGTTGGGCGGAGACACTGCAGATCATACTCTTCTTTGGGCGTTCTCCACACATAAACACGGCCCGTGGTTTGGAATAGGGTGAATGGTGACTCATCCGACCATACCACACGTTTCCAGTCGTCAACGGTCCAAGTTGCATGGTCGCGGCACCATTTGCGGCGTGTTAAAGCGTTCTGGTCCCTGATGAGAGGTTTGGCCCGTGCAACACGACCCCGTAAGTTCATGTCATGTAATTCGCGGCGGACTGTGATTGCCGAAACAGGTTGGGGGAGGTGCTGATTGAGTTCCTCCGTCACTTGCGCCGCAGTGGCACGACGGTTCCGCGTGACAATGCGCTTTAATACCCGGCATGCCCTGCACTGATGCTTTTCTTCCGCCCACTGTTCCGCTTCCCCGATGTGGTTTTCCCGTGTGTTGTGTAGGCCGTCATCACCTTCGACACTGTCCCTGGTGACACACCTAACACACTAGCCACTGCCGTCACACTCACTCCACATAACCGCGCACCAACAATTTGCCCTCTTTGAAACTCTGAGAGGTCTCCCATTTTACACTACCTCCGTCTGCTGCAGCCACTGCACACTCCTGTTCCACGACGCCTGACGTAGTATGGAGACCGACCTAACACACCACCACCAGCAGTCCGGCGCTGCGGTCGCAACGACACCACTGCCAACCCATACATCTGACGTGTTGCCAACTACAGGTGTTTCCATTATTCTGATAAGCATCTGTATGTTTTTCACTTACTTTTAATGGCGATGAGACGAACCCACATACGGTGTTAGTGAGGAAGATATTGAGTAGTCTTCACATGTTTTGTGCAGTACATCACTAGTGTAATGAACACGATTTTTACAGCATGTCAAACGGCACGAAGTTGAAAATGCTACCCTGGAATGTTGGTTAGTAACAAGGATACTGTTATTCAAAAGCAAGTGCTTGGACAGACTTGATACCGGTACGTACAATCTAAAAGAGTTACATAATTTTTACAAATTGAAACAGGAACCAGACCGGTCATTACTAGATTTGGTGTCGGGGCGGTCGTAAGCCATAGTGCTGTTACCGCCCATAAAATTCATCTTATCTTACTCGATTTTGTTGCTATTCTGAAAACAAAGGCTACACGTTGCAGTTTCGGACAGAATAAAGGAATAGAAACTTTGGAGCAGTTTATTTTTGGTATTTCAAGCGTTTATTAGCAAACTATGTTACTGCCTGAATCTGACCTTACCTTAGTGAAAGCGGTTAATTTGGTACTTCATTGTGAACAACCATTACAGTTGTATATTGCAATATAGTAAATATTAATAATCGAAACAAGTAGAAGAAACAGCCGACTAAGTTTTAATTTTCAGGTTAGATGAAATACCTGTATTGATATTGCACAAGAAAGACCATGTGTTAAATGAGCTGTCATTATCTTAAAATCATCACTGATATCTTCCGATAACACCAGGAAATCATCTACGAAGACAGAAGTCAATCTGTGCTTGCTGTTTCTCTGTTTTATGCAACATAAAATCACTCTTCCGTCTTATCTCTCTCATCTTTCTTCTGCAGACCTTCTCAGTATGGCCTACGCGTAGACAATAAAAACATTGAAGATGCTTAGCTGCACACTGACCAAATTGTCATGAGTATTACCACATCTGATACAAATGAAATCTTGTCGAGATTATTCCTAATATTTTCTCCTTTACCTTCACCACGTTCAACTGCCGCCTGTCGATGAAACTGAAATTGCCTAATTTCAAAACAATTTGGAGCCAAATGAGAATGACTGTGAAAGCATTTAGCATCTCTCTCGACTTGCTATTCTATGTGTAACAGCCTTTCCTGGTGTTCTCATCGGCGACCCCTATTACGATTCGGTCTCGTAAAATATCATCAGATGAATCCCCAAACTTACATTTAACCAACCACTTGTTGTTTAAGTTGCATAAGGAAATCTCTAGTAGATTGTAACTCTGCTTAATTGAATGCAAACGATATCGCTCCACAATTACGTTGGATTTAGACTCAACGTGATCTTGCAGCTTAGCAGAAATGTCTGAAAAAGATTGATCCTTTACTAATGCCGGAGCGAAGAAATCCCTCATCAATTTATAAAGTTCATGCCCTACTGAAGCTATGCAAGAAACAACTTTCCCCTCTGCAGGGATCGACCACATCTCATAGAACATATCGAACTGTTCCAGATAGACTGTAATATCCATTATATATGGATCAATTTGTCAAAACTTACTCGTGTACTATTGGTGCATGATGTAGTCGATAGCGACTGCGTCAAATCTGCCGTGTTTTGATTAGTTCGGTTAGGCATTATATTTATCTTGCAAACCACAATTCTCTATGTACTAAATCAATATACTGAATAATTCAACGATAAAACAGTATTCTTGTAATGCTTTTACCTTTATTGAAATGAACTCTGAAAGATTCTGAATAGTAAATCATAAGCTAAAGTACACGTTACACAAATACTTTACCGTTTCTTTTAGTTCCAATAGCTTCTCAAATATATATAATTCAATACACGATTTCTGTAGGTAGTATGGTAGAAACTCGTTAAGTCAGATCTATTGGGATCAAGACCGGTCCGGGATAACAAAAATCCGGGTTACCCGGAGATTGTGGTGAAAAAGCGGTAAAGTGAAGAAAACATAACTAACAGTACATCTAGAATCGCCTTTTAATGAAAAAAAATGTAATTACAGTTTACTTATTGGAGAAAAAGCTCGTGAGTTTCTGCTGCTCTAGTTTTGAATATTTTTATAAGTTGTAGTTATTTCCGTTCAGATTATCCGGACATCTGAGTTAAAGGAGGGCAGCTTAACAACGTTGTACTGTATCTGTATTCCTTGTAATCTGACAAACGATGTTTCGTATCTATTATAATCATTCATTTAAATAGTTTGATATGCAGACAATAGTATGAATCTACATTTATAAAATCCAATAATGTCAATACATTTTACATATTTAAAACAGCCGTGCAATGAAAACATTTGTAAGATCATTGTTGCCAGATCGTAAATCTTAATAATGATGTCGAACAAGAAGAAATATCAGCACTGTGCGTCGGACAGAACAAAAACATTAACACGGTCAAATTTGGTGTATATGGTTTGCTAAAATGTTTCATGTGGACATTCACCAATTTTCCAGTCAGAGGACATTCATTCAACCAGTGCGATCGGAAATTCGGACTTGTGAAGGAAAAGGCAGTAGTTGGCACTACTAAACCTTATTTGCAGGCTATATACGCCAGTCTGTGTCATTTCTGGTACTTCCACTTAATTTGTAGTCGTTCTCCGCTTTAGATAAAAGATGGAGCTAGTGTCTCCTTTTTCTGACTGGTACGTTTACATGAGGCGCCCAACTTGTGTTGTTCTGTGGCGCGCGAAGCATGTATATGTGTGTGTGTAATGTTGTGAATATTCGTTGTTCTTAGCGTGGTGTGTTGCGTGATCAGGACAGAAAAACAAGAAACTGAAGTTTGTTTTATTTTGTTTTATGTATTTTTATTAGTTAGAATAAAATGACAAACAGTCATTTCGTTAATTCTATTCAGAGGCCATGGCGGAATGTCGTACTAACCCAACCCTGTTCATTGTTCTAATGTATAGGGATATTATTAAGAATTGGACTGGAGTGCTGATGCCTCTATTTTTGGACTTTGGTTGGTACTTTGCTGTGTTCCAAGACCTTCAATGAAACTTACATATTATTCCCAAATGGTCGAGCAGGAATCTAAATGTAAATATAGCCTTGAATCTGGTCCCATATCATGGCATTAATCCAGCCAAAGTGAAAGATGTTCAAGATTTCAAGATCTTATACGTAAACAGATCTGACTATGTGAACCAGTTCATCGTGTTCGTGCTTTATTCTTGAGGTATTTCGTAAGTGAAAAAGCTGTCCCGCATAGGTAGATCGTCCTGAACATAGCAAGACACTTGAGAGAAACTTCTGCAGTATGGAAAAGCATTTTGTTCCTTCTGTTCCCCCTGCACATTATCCTTCTGCTTCTTTTCAAACAAATATTTCAGCGCTAAGAAGGACTGGAGGTCTATCAATTCAAGTTCTGCATAAGCAGTCGTATTACTCTCTTGAATAATCTTGATTTGTCTGATGAAGTCTACAATGAATTCACATTAAACAACTATTCATGTTCTTCCAAAAATACTGAAAAGCATATCAAACTCGTTCAAAGGGTCTTAAACTACCACAGCTAGACAATTGTAGGCCAATAATACTGGGTTCGTTTAAGTCTCAAGTGTGTGTGCATATCATTCTTGCTTGCTGTAGCAAAGAATCTTTCTAATTTTAACCGAAATGAAAATATAGTTTCTTTCATTTCTCAAGTTGTTTTGTTCACCCTGAAGTTTTTATTAAGCTTGTTCAGATAATGAAATAGACTAACAATCACAGCAATATTAATGCATCTCCAAATAATTCTGGAAATTTTGTTGCTAAATCACATGAAGGAATGTATTCTAGGTTTTTTTTTTTTTTTCGAACACTTTCCACATCTTTATAAGAGTATCGTCACGAGTAATCAACCAATGTCAGCATCGAGGATTAGTTCTTAATATGGTGGTCATAATTCATGCACGAAGATTTTCAGCAGACGTTTCTTAAGAGTTTTTGCAACAATAAATTTGACTAAATCAACAATCACTTTCAAACGTTCTGAAATTTCAGACAAGGATTTCAAATGATAATTAGGTTCTCAATATGAATTATGCAATGATAGTGAATGAAAGGAGGAAAGCATTTATCATTTTTAAGAAGAATGACGAATCCTTTGTTCATACTCTCCACTCATGGGGCACCATCTGTAACGACATACACGAGCTTTCATTTATTCATACCACCGGATATTAGGAAGCTGGTAATAGACCCGTAGCTGTACCTGAAAGCGGTAAAACTCAGAAATGAATTATCTACAATTCCGAACTTTAGCACTTTTTAAATACATGACAGTTTCTTCGAATGATCTTCGTGCTCGCGAGCACTTTTTACTCATATGACGCAAGCACCAATGTCAACTCTTTGTTTACGATGAGAAGGATAAAATTTAACAGTACATTTCTTTAGTAAAAGTGAGATACAAATGCTTTTTCGTACATTCTTCTAATTATCTTTCCTCCTCCTCAGAGAACTAGAATGCAGGAAAATATAGCCAGGCGACTAAACAAAACACTCAAAAGTCAATTTCACTCAGGTGTAACAACTTCTCACAGGGTAAATTTACCAGCAAGTGAGCGTGAAAATGAGCGTTTGTTTTACGCACAAAACTTAATTTTAGAGGTAGATCGATACCAGGATTTCTCGATATCGATACTTATTTCTGACCTTTGATACTTAATATTCGATACTCTCTCCACAAACTTCAATGTAGTAATTAATAAATACATTATATATAATTAAAATGCAAGTACACTGCTTTCCTATCACTTAACTATACTATTTTATTAATTAAATTCCTATTTATAACAATAACTTTAGTGTCAGTGCCTAGGCATACGTTAACTGTTTATTTTCGGAAAATTTACAATACAACGAATTCCATGGAGAATGTTATTACCCCAAAGATGTAGCTTTTGTTAGAAATGTATTAAGAAAATTAGCCATAAATGACTGATCACCCTTTTAAGAACAGAAAAGGTATCTCTGACCCTACCCATCTACCAGACGCCAGATCATTGCTTTTATTGCATTGCAGGGCGCAAAAGTCCCAAACGGAACAATGCGATGTACAAGTCAGAGCGAGGGGGGGGATCCAAATCAAGCAAAGAATGAGGTTCTCGTCTTTTTGTTCTAGCTGTGTGTCTTGAGATTTCTTTTTCTTCATGCTAGTCGGCAATATCAATGTTACGCTGCAGAAGGTTATGGTTTACTCTTGAGAAACAGGTTGTAAAAGGATGGATTTGAAAACTGCACCCTTTTACACAAAAGAACGATTTCTTTTATGTGAGGAAACCTTTTCGATGTTCCGCAAGGAGGCTCCAAGGCATATACTATAAGGAAACTTTTATCTGAAACTTGTTTTGTATTGTTTTGAAGGGAGAAATATAAAACAGTAAATTAAAGAATTCAAGAATCTTTGTTCAGAGAAAGATACCAGTTAAAAAAAAAAAAAAAAATCACCCCCACCTCCAAGAAAGTATCGAAAAAAGTATAGAAATCTTCTCGTTTAAAGTAATTTTCTTTTGAAAGTTTAAAAAAAGCTTTTTACGAAGCGTCAGTAGCTCACCGAGTAGAGAGCTGGTTTCACATTCGGGGAGTCCTTTATTCGATACCAGTGTCCGACCATCCTGACAGGTTTTCCAGTGTATTTCCTGATTCACACCACGCAAGTACCGGTATAGAACTTTGAAGTTAGACCCTCCACAACTCCTTCCCGCATCCTTTTCCCTACATCCTATTTCGACCTGATGCATGGATGTAAAAGCCATAAATGAAATTCAAATTCAAGAAGTTTTTTGAGTCAGAGATGTAAGTGACAACGTTCTACCATGGGATTATTTTCAGAGAAAGATATCAATGCAAAAAAAATAAATACAATACAATACAATACACAAATAAATAAAATAAAATAAAGAAGTCAAAGTATCGAATTCTTTACTTGGGGTATCGATCGATACCGATACTTTGCAAGTATCGGTGGTATTGAGGCATCGAGAACCCATCCCTACTCAATTTATTTCTGAGCGAAACTCAAGTTCAAACTCACGTTTTAAAAAGTGATCGCGCTCAACTCAAAACTCATAAAATTGTGCGCGCTCTCAAGCTCATATTTAACCCTTGAACGAGAAAGTTTGAGTTGATCATGGTTCAATTTCACTCTGCAGTTTTTCTTCTGTTTCACCATTTGAGAGTGAGTTATTACTTAAACATAAGGCTAATTGACATGTTGTGAAATAGAAAAATCAATTTGACACAGGCACAATCTTACCATAAACTAACTAACACGGAGCTTTCTACAGGGAGACTAACTAAAAGCAGTCGTAAGGTATCAATCACTAAAAGATACTTTTTTTCTACCAGTAAAATATCTATTCTAGTCTTTCCAACAGTACTCTAGTTTTTGCAGCTAATAAGATGTAATTATTTTCTAACTTTATAATCTATGTTACTTTACACTATATAAAGGGAAATGAGAAACTAAGTGATCTCGAGAGGCTGTTAATGCAATAGATACTGTCAAGCTTACCAGAATAGCTCATGTTTGTTTGCAGAAGGACCCTTTCAACGCCCTGATATATTAACATACAATACAAGGATGAACAATGATCCAATAACTATGTAAAAATGTAAACAATATTGATATTCAATTACTGTATGTCATCTGGCTCAATGGTAAAAGTTATCACAAAAATGGAAAATGTTAAAAAGAAAAGTATGGTATTTTAAAAACTCTTCTAAAAAATATGGACTTCTGTGAACCCAGTATAAAAATATGGACCAACTGGCAGCCCTGCTGCACTTTCACTTTGACCTTTTTTCCATTTACTGTGTTTAACACTAGCCATGTGGCTTGACACAGCAGGACAGCCTACATTACTAAGACTCAATGTTTTAATAATATAATTTACGCCTGGCGGAAAACAAGTCCTTTGACACTTTTCCCAGCTTTGATGTGTTTTTTTTATTCTATTCTTTCGGTCACATTTTGATATTTAGTCCTACAAAACAGTATACTTCGGAAAGTGAAAAGGTTTTCTCAATCAACATTTGCATGGGGCAGATATAGTCAGGGTTACCAGATGGTTATGAAAAAAAAAACATAAATGACGTTCAAAAACGTAGTCAGCAAACAGTAGCCCAATATACAAAAAATAATATCTTCTTAGATTTTCTCGATTTTAAAATTAGCAATTAATGTTACTGCTTATTTAATTTAAAAATAAGCAATTAATCTTACTTTAAATTTAAATTAAATTTAATTCAAAGCAGGGAGCCCAACAAGTCTACGTCTACCAGTATTAATTTTTAATCGTCTCATCATCGATTCACAATTAGCAACCTTTCACCCAATCCTGAACACAATTCTATTCACCGTGAACGCGCAGTCTCTGCTAGCACACAAACAACAGTGGCATTTCACGTCAAAGGAGAGAAGGCTGATTTGCCATATAGAGGAACGGAGACGTTGAGACCTCTTGATGCGGAGTGTGGAAAAACGAATTACAAGGAATGGGTAACAATGTTTGCTAAGTCAGAAACTAACTGACTTTATGACTGTTTACTATTATATTTCATTAACTGCCAATGACGTATTTTACTTTTACTGTGTGCAACCATAGTTTAAATTTTGATTTCATAGAATGAAAGGAAGCATAATACAGCGTTATGGAGTCTAGGCAGTGTCCTAGACCGGGGTCGGCCATCCCGACTGAGGTTTTCCTGTCTCACTAGACGTATGTCGGGGGGTGGAACCTTACTTTATAGTCTGGACTGTTTCAAGGTTAACATGTCCAAGAATTTCAATTCGCAAAATTTTCGGGTGTGGGCCAAAGGGATGGCGAGAAAGATTTTTTTTTTATTTTAAATGTTTATTTTTTATTTTCTATTTTAAATGGGTCAAAAAAGGTCCTTATTTTTTTAGCTAAAGAGGAGAGAGAGAGAGTGGCGTAACAATCGGAAAAAATGTATTTACTCTAATTTTGATGTGCTGACGGGTAGCCGTGCGGTCTAAGGCGTTAGGCCAACGACTCGAAAGTCCCGGGTTCGAGTTCCGACAGGGCCATGGATGTGTTTTAACTAGGGGCATAATCTATCGTGACGGGCCGAAGTCAACAGTTACTAGACTAGTCCATATAAAATGAAGTTTATCAAAGTTTTTATCTAATTTTGATGCATGGAACTGAAAATTAAAGTATATTTCTTACGATGAATTTAATAATTCCCGAAATAATAATCCCTGGCTTCTCCATAATTTTAAAATCCACTCACTTTCCCAGATCCTTTAAATTTATCGCTTGGTATTCATCCTGTTGAAGTATTTTGGTTCATTGACGAAGTTAACGAAAAAAATATAATTTTACTATTAGTCTGTGCCAACAAAAAATATCTTACGTTGGAAGTAATTACACATCCGTGTATTTACAATGCAGTTAAAGAATGTTTATTTAAAAAAAAAACCACTGCTTCCCTGATTTAGTGACGAAGTAGCATTACGAAAACGACATACTACCATAGACCTCATAATAAATAGACTTAGCACGCTTCCCTAATTCTAATGGATTTTTGTTCCGAGCACGTGATTTTGAATCCATCCGCTAGGTAGCTCTGCCATAGACGTTATATTCTACTATGAGGTCTATGACAGAGCTAACTAGAGGATGGATTCAAAATCACGTACTCTGAACAAAAATCCATTAGTTTTAGCGCAGCCAGAATTGGGGAAAAGTGCTAAGTCTATCTATTATGAGGTCTATGTCTATGGTACTACTAACTTCGGCTATTCTGAGAGAAGCCGTAGTTTTTTTTTTTTTTTTGGGGGGGGGGGCAAGAGGCATCGTCTTAAATGTTGAGATGAGCTTCAACGGTCGCTGACATTTTGTCACCACTACTTACATTTAATAGAAATTCAATAAACGAATACAAGAATGCTCATTTTACTTACCATTTCATCTGGTCGTTTGTGGTGAAGCTCTTCAAACGCTTTCAAATCATCTTCATCATCCGGATCGTAACCAGATAACCTTGCTGCTCGGGCCATGAAATATGGAGGAAGTTCTCCTAAGGCTGTTCCCGCTCCCCACATGAAAGCCTCCAAGCGTACTTTAGACATTATTGTCCAGGTATTAGCTTTCCACGCGGGATCAACTTCGTCAGGACAATTAATTCTACGCAAAGAAAGGAAGAAAATGAAGACGAAAGGTCTTTTAGGAAAGCAACATCTAGAACAAGTTTATCATCTAAAATTACATCTCAGTTTCACACAAATTAAAATCATTACTAATTTTAACGTTGACCACAAAAATTTCCTCAATTTTCCTTATTTATACGCTTATTTTTAATAGAGACAGACTTTTTAGAAATAACTTTTTCTCAATGATAATGTTTCAGGGTCTTATAATGTCTCTTCTATCCCCGCTTAAAGATCGTAAATACTATGTACAAGCTAATATTTTCAGCAGGATATAACGAAACAGTGGGGTGTTCAATATACACACGATAATTACGAATTTAGCTATCATAAATTTGTAGCTAGAGTCAATTCTTTATTCGGTCCTGATTTTGTTACTTGCCTTCAAGCTTAACAAAGGGTGTCTAAAGAATTCACAGAAGCCAAATTCATTACTTTTCCATAATTTTTGCACACCACAAAAAAGAGGAAGAAGTGTTGGGATTAGCTACAGAACTCGGGAATATACGAACTTACAAGATATAACTCCCATGGGTAACTATATTTCATAACTAGTGCTAGGAATTTTAGGTGCTGCACCTTATTTTTTTGTGTGTGTGAAAATGAAATAAAAGATACTATTCCGCAAATAAGCACGTATTGAACTCAATCGATGCTGTTTCGGTAGCACCTTTTTGCACCTTTTTCACAACCTCAGAATCTTTTGCACCTTTTTCCCCTTTTTGCACCTTTATCACGTTATTTTTTAAAGTATTAATAAAATTCAAAATTTGCAACGGGTGCTCACTTGCACACGCTCCTGTCAACCTAATGCACTGCACAAATTTGTTTCTACAATACTGAAAAAGGCTCCTACTAGAATACAGAAGTATGTAGAAATTACAGGACTACCATTTCCACCCTCCCCTATCCTCACTAGATGGGGTACGTGGTTAAAAGCTGCAGTTTTTATTTGCAATCCTTTCGACATAATATGCACATTTTTAGATGCTTTGCCCAATGATGATTCCTCAGCTGTAGAAAAAGCCAAGAAACGTGCACTTCAACAGGAGTTGCAGATGAACTCTATACAGTCCATGGCTTCTCTTTCCTTACTACTACAATCACAAAACTGGAGGAGCAGTGTCCGGAAAAGGAAGCCCAGTGGACTGTTTTGATGGATGTGCAACGAGAGCTGCAGGGGGCCGGAAAACAGAAGTTGGATCAAAGTTTAGCGAAAAACCCTGATGTTCAAGAGGTCGCAACCAACAAGAATTTGGATTACCGGATGAAAACAAGATAATCACCACTTGTGTCTGTTGACGTTGAACGTTCTTTTTCAATTTACAAGTATCTGCTTAGTGACGGCAGATGTAATCTTACAGAGAAGAACATAGAAATTTTGAATGTCATCTATTTTAACAGTTTTCTTGATGGGTAACTGTAACAAGTAAGAAAAAGCATGTTTTCCTTTAAAGTTGCTTTCTAATGTATAACATAATTTTCATGTTTTATATTTAAGACCAGACAATGTTCTATGTGTTTATCTAGACAAGTTGAGTATTATAGGTATTCATTGCTAACAATAAAGGTTTATATCTGAAAATTAGCACCTATTTAAGCACCTTTTTTGCACAAAAATTGGCACCATTTTCGCACCTTTTTTGGCAAAATTTTGCACCTAAAATTCCGAGCTCTATTCATAACACATTCTGCTGTAACATTGAGACTTCACAATATAAAACATGCTTCAGATGAATGAGAATATTTCTCTGTACATTTGGGGAAATAGGAAAAACGTCATGAAAAATAGCTACAAATTACAAGGTAAATTACCTGACTGAATTCGTGACCTATTTTGTGATTTTTTTCTTGGCTTTCATGACCTGTAGCCACCCTGTAGCAATACGCTCTCTAACACTACGAGTAAACGAAAAAAAATTATAGTACAGAGTCAACTCATAAGTAAATCGACTCCCTGAAACTTGAATACTGGTATTTGTTGAATGCAGCCACTGGATACAAAATGTAATATACGTTCATTAAAACTTAGTTGTCCAACCACGTGCTTTCTTCAAATTGTTAGCATGGCAGGGTATGGAATCAATGACTTGTGCAATGCTAACCCTCTCTGCACGCACACACTACCAGTTCTCCACGGAAAGTAGGTTTTGAGGAACGTACTTCACGCATAGCCCAAACGTGTGTGAGATATACTTCATGTCAGGTGACTGACCGGTTGTCCATGTAAGCAATGGGATTCCTTACTGTACTATCAACCACGTGTCTGTTTCGCAATGTAATAAAAAGCGACACCTTGCAAAAACAGAGCGGCTGCTTTGGTCAGCACACTACATGAGAATATTGGACGAAGACACTTCCCCAAAATTTCGATGTATTTTACGCTGTTAATCTTACGCACATACTCTACTTTCGCATTGCCTAACAATATGCCCTCGTTCGGAATCCCTTAATTTTCCGTCCCCAGGGGTTCGAGGAATACTTGTTGACGTCCAGACTATGTCACACACAAACCCGAGAAGATATGCGGTTACGCTATCCAAAATTAATAAATATAATGCAAAAATGGAGAACACAGTCTGAAAAGACAATATTTAGGTAACATAATACAACTTTGATTCTGCCAAAAAACTTTGACTTCACCCAGCCAGGATGATTGATCTTGGGTGTGTTGCAAACTCAACAAGCCGTCTGTTGGAGTGCGCGTTCATTCATGGTTTAAACGCGAAAATGTATCCTGGACTTACCCTTCAATAACTCTAACACGTTTCCTTCCACAATCCTATCCAGTACTTACACCCTGTACAGTTGTCAATTGTTCCATGCGCCATACAGCAGCCAACTATTCTCTAAACGATGCGCACGTGTTGCTACTGTCGTCCTTGTCTTTTGTTCTATCTACGTGCGTGCGTCTCTCCTCCTATACAGCAAGTCTACGGTATTAACACCGAAATATCGCAAGTACTCTACATAGTGTTTAAGTGTGTACGTTCGCCTATGGAACACGAGCTGTAAGTATATCCCTTTCTTCATATCATAAATTTACCTTATATATATATATATATATATATATATATATATATATATATATA
>JAGDQP010030032.1:0-22913 GCA_022664845.1 Lepisma saccharinum | reverse complement strand
TATCATGGACATCGCAGTCCCTCTAAAGAAAGAGGTCTGTGGATGGGTTTCAAGGGATCCAAGGGGAGTAGCTAAATGGTAACATTTCCAGATCTCAAATCTTGAAACAATTTGTTGAACTATGAGAAGAATGGGGTACTTCCCGTTTCGCCTATTCCCGTTTCGCCTACTGACCAAAGGGCACATTTTTATCATTATCCTCATCTTATCTTATCTCTAGGCGAAACGGGAATTCCCGTTTTGCCTAGTCCCGTTTCGCCTACGCTCTCTTAAAGAAAGGGATATTTAGTGTCTGAGGGAATTTTCTTGCAACGATTCATTAAGGAGATTCAAAGCTCTGTCGTGATTTGATATGATTCTAGCCGATATGATTTCTCACCCCACCCCCTTCCACCCGGCCTTCGTAAATATTATTTTTATGTACAGTCCATTAAAAGTGTATTTTACAGAAAGAAAACACAAGCAAAAACAAAATAAGTTTGAACTAGGATTTATACTGGCAATATAATTGTGTTTACGTGTACATGAACATAAATGTTTTGCAAGATATTATTTTCAGAGTTTTCTTTTTTTTTAACTAATTACAGTGTTGTTCCCTTCTTACAGGTTTTTGGAACCACAGACAAACTTAGAAAACTCGCGAGCGCAGAGGTGGTTTTCACGGATGGGGCATTTAAAGCTGTTCCACGTCTGTTCAGCCAGTTGTATACTTTACATAGTAGGTACACTGTGCGAAGAAAGTTCCTGTAATGCAAAATAGTGAAGGTAGGCAACACACCATACACGAAATGTTGCAGTTAATCAGTTCAGGACAAGTAAGAAATACCTGTTCCCCCTTTCGCTCCTTCGGGAATATACAAATGCAGTGATTGGAGGGACCTATGAAGGGAGAGACACGCCCCTAGTTTGAAACCATGTACACGTTTTAGATCCTTCTCCAATCCTGGATAAGGTAACAGAACTCTTTACATCACGAGATTATTGTAACCAATTGTAAATTTGAATGTCTGAAACTTACTTCATCGGCGAAAAGCATGAACTCCAAAAATAGAAAAGAACTTCAGTAAATAATAATAATAAGCATTACACCCACTAAAGTAGAAACAATCAAAAATACACACTCTATGATTCTAATAAAGAGAGAAATAACACAATGTAACTTTAAATTGCGTTTATAAAGACAAACATTATCGTTTAAGTTTTGAACTGGAACGATCATTCAATACTGGCAAAATATACAGTAAATGTGCCTTTATATGAAGTGTCCTATGTGGCGTAATGGAATAATGCGTGGAAATAAGAGTTTCAGACTAAAATCAAACGTCCTGGGTTCAAGTCTCTTCATATAACTATTCACTTTTTCAAACTTTCATTTTGAAGAAAACGGATGAAAAATCTCAATTTCACAGATATATTTTAAATTGCATTCCAAGACCTGAATAACAGGACGAGCTCAGAGAAATACGTTACGCTGCCAATTTTAACACTAAAAGCTGCGTAAGGGATGTAATTAACGAAATCAAGTGGACCAGCTGTCGAGTTCAAGGCGGTAATTACACAAGACAACGTTTAAAATATTTTTTCCGGAAGATGAAGAAAGTTCTCTATTCTTTACTAACTTGAGGGTGCTGATTTCGAATTTGGCATTTGTAGAACTAACCCTAAATAACGCCAAAAATTGTAGGTGGTAACTATTTTTAAAGCAAAAAAGCTACTTCTTGTCTTCATAAAAAAAAAAAAGAAAGTTAAGTCTAATTGCTCGGTTACTATCATTAAATACCACTTTCTTGCTGTTAAAAAGTAGTTACAAGTTCACTGTTTGACAATTTATTGGGAGAATGTAATTGCACCTCTGTTATTATACATCATTTTTATGTGAATAGGAAAATTCGCATGTGTAAAATATCTACTGGTGTTTTAGCATATTTATGATTAAAAGTGATTCATGAAATATTCTTTGGATAAGGAAAAAAAATATATATAATTCAAGAAGTATATTATTTGTCTCGTATATTTTCCAACCTTAATGCTGCGTATTATATGCTTCTTAAAAGTGCGTACAGCAATGATGAAGAAAAGAAATCACGTATTACTTCTTGTTGATTATAAGAAAAAATATATGTACTTTTTTCCCCCTCACATTTTTTTTTTTTAAATCTTCGTTTGACATCTACGTAATTGTCCAAGACCAAACTCGAAATGCAAAAAGGTAAACCCGCGGAGGTACTTGTTTATTTTCTAGAATTTCATTGTTTTTTTTTTCTTTACTAGAGAGGAAAGGGAAGTACATGTTTGAAGTTTGTGCAAAAAAAAGAAGAAGATAGTTGTATACCAAGGCAGAAAGTGACGTTTCTTCCCTGCTGTGATTAATTACCTTTTTGTTTGCGGCGACATCTTTATCAAAAAAAAGGAAGAACTTGATTGTGTGTGTGTATGTGTGTGCAGGTCCGTTGTCATGCATGAACACAACAGAACGAACAAAACAAATGTATGGTATTCAAATTTACGTTGTTTTTTTCCTTAATATTTTTTTTTTTCGCTTTTGCTTAGTGTTTGTTTGTGTAAAGATATATCGGATCTAAACTCGCCAAAATGTAAACAGCAGGTGATCATGCTTCTCAGGTATAGTACAAGACTCAACACATGTTTAAGATTCATATATGGACTGCACAAGAATGGCTTTTAAACTGAGATTTTTTAAAAAAGAGAAACAAGTAGAAGTGGATGAATTGTCGTAGAGTAGAATGGACTGAATAAACCTTTTTTTGTATAAAGTCCCATTCAACGTAAAAGAAATAGCAAGTCAAAGTAAAAAAAGCAAGTTCGATGTCCTATCCCTATATTAAATTCTTCTAATTCTTGCAGTTGATTTTGGTTAGCAAAATTCCATCTTGTAAAGCCATATTCTTTAAGAATGCTATTTACCTCCTTAAAGAATAAGAAGGCAATTCATTATTTTAATAATAAAAAAAGCAGTCCCATATTATTGTCTTACAATTGTTAGTAAATATTTTAAACAATTTTCTTATGGTTTGGTTTCATCCTTTTATTATTTCTATGTGAATTCTTGTCGGAAAATATCCATCACCAGTCACCATTAATGTGTTCTGTTGACTAGTACGAGTGTGCACAGTGGATACGCTAGTGGTTGCTAATCAACGTAGGACTTTGTGTAGTTTTCTGCCATATCAAAACAGACTTATCCGATAATAATTTGTTCAATCCATCTACAATTTGTTCAGTTCAGGATAACTCGAAAAGTAATTAGTATTTTCTATTTTTCTCTCTTTGTAATTAAGATATTTTGTCGGGTTTACGTACTAATATCTAAGGAAACTCACTGCGAGTTCTTTAAATAGTGCTCGAGGGTCGTAGTGCATTCCCGCGACCCCAGGTGGTCCAGTGATCGCAAAATCCTTGCCTCTTAGATGGAAAAAGATGAAGTTACTACGATGGCCACCAAGATCGCCGGATTTAATCCCTTGAGATTTGGTTTCCGTAGGGACTTGCTAAGGATATAGAGGATAAATCTACAATGCGCAGGAATGTGAATGAACTGCAAGAACGAATCGAGCTACGCGTGGCAAAAATTCACAAAATTATACTGTGGTATAAATCTCTTGTTTGACCAGTGGTGCACTTAGAGACCTTTAACATGGTTGTTTTCCCAGCCATTGGGAGGGAAGCAAAAGTTATGTCACTTCCGAAAAAAAACAAAAGTGGAATTTCTAAAAGACTTAAGGTTTATATAGTATATTACCTATCTTGTCGAAAGTGATTGAAATAATTGTATATCAGCAACTGGACAAATATGTAACTAAACACAATCTACTACTACTACCTGTTAGTCAGTCCGATTTTCGCAGGCACCATAGCACTACTACTGCATTATTACAAGTTACAGATAAAATGTTACAGGCAATTTATTCTTCTTATGTTACTGTACTAGTTCTGCTTGATCTCACAAAGGCATTTGATTTAGTGCAACACGATTTACTTCTAGCCAAACTTAATCATTACAATGTAGCGAAGTCTACTCTCTCGTGGTTCCAGTCGTATCTCTATAACAGAGAACAAAGAGTTATGTTACAAAATTCCGCACTGGTACTATCTAAACCAGCTAAAATTAATAATGGTGTGTCACAAGGCTCTATATTAGGTCATTTACTTTTTACAATATACTCTTCTGACCTACCTCTTACATTGAAGCATTCTCAAGTCCATTCTTATGCTGATGATACACAATTATTTATCTCGTCTCCACCCAGTCTATTAAATACAAAAGTGACACTTCTTAATAAAGATCTGAAAACTATCAATGATTGGTGCGTCGGTAATGGATTCCTAACGTAATAGTAACGCCCGTAATGTCCCCCGTTTCATACTCTGCAAAACAGCTGGTTCATTTTTTGTTTCAGCAGCAAGAACATGGAACTCTCTGCCAATCAATATTACAAATTCTACCACTTACAATGCGTTCAAAAATATGGTCAAACATTTCCTCCATCGGAAGCAATTACTAAGCTCAAACCCTTATGACCCAACCTGACAATTTCACACATTGGTATTGTGTAATTAGAATCATTATATATTTGTAACGTCTTTTTTTTTTCGTAGATATTTAACTGTTGACAGCAATAAAAAAATATTGCGTGTGATGGGTATCTGTATCTGTGTGTGTGAGTGAGTGAGTGCATTTAGTATATAGGATTGTTTATTATTATTACTAATATTATTATCATTATTGTGCATTATTCTTTTATCATTCTTTTTTTGTATTGTATTTCGCTTATATTACCAACATTGTATATTTCATGTAATTCTATTATTGTTGTGTTGCCCCTACTAGTGGCTAATGTGCACTATTCTTTCTTTTTTTCTTATTGTAATATTGTAACCATACTCATATTTTGACAAGGGTTAGGTGGCAGAGCAGTCATAGGCTGAACCTTGCCCGCTTCAATAAAGACCATTTCAATTCAATTCAATAAAAAAATGGACAATTTTCCTTTCAAAATATGAGGCGCTTAGAAGCCAAGCTAACGAACTCCATTTTTGTAATATTTTGTGTTAGCTAGAAACCATAGTTTAATGTTTTGCCACCATTAAAAAAATAAAAGTTTACTAAACAATTGTTTTATTACAAATAAAAAACTTTACAGCTTGATTTCTCAGTTTGTGTATAAAAGGAGTATATATATTATTCTCTTTATTCTGTTTTTGTTTCTATCTCTGTTGTGTCAACTTTAACCGCCCGGATCCACCAGCCTCGCAGTATGTTCTACATTTAATTCATGGGAATTGAGGATCACCAATCTTCAACTAATCCATTGAACATTTTAAAACATTAATTACACTACAGTAATACCAGGCAACGTATATCATCAGAACATTATTCATTCAATGGGGTAGAAAAAATTGAATGAAAATTTGGCAGCACAACACGGTGGTCATTTGTTTGGACTCGGAAAGAGCTGAATCATAAAAAAGAAATTTTCTTTTTCAGCATGACTGACTCTTCATCAATTAGATTAATGTTGGATATATTTCAAGGTAGGAAATGATCTGCACGCTGTTTAGGCATAAGATGACACCAGTTGGAGGTCCAGCACGGTTTCTTCCTCTAGAAGATTTTGTGCTCTATAGTGCTGATTTCTGAATAACTTACCTTGCTTAAATCTTTCCAAAAGGCTACATAAACCTGAGGCCCCCAAGTAAGCATAAGTTTTAAATCGAAGATGATTATAATTCTTACCAAGTAGATATTTAAATACCACAGTATTTCTCATAGTAATCAAATATCCACAGAATCCGGTAACAACTCATATGTTTACTACTAACAGACATCCATATATTATATAGAAAGCTGTTAACTCAATTCATAGAATTCTCATACAACTTAGAAGTTCACCTCAGAACCCTTTGATGACAAGCAAAGCAAACTTGATCCATCGCTCAACATTTATCAGGAGAATGAACTTGATTGCAGCGATTACACCTTTTAGATTCCTGCTTCTTAGGCTGACATTGCTTGTGATACTGAAAAGGCTTCTTGTCTTAACTCTTATCAATTCGTTGTACAGTAGAGTCACAGTAGAGTAAAACTTTATTGCCTCTGCTTCCGCGTTCACTTGTTCAATCAAGAAAGCAAGTTGAACAGTTTTATCAAATGACAATTTATCCTTGGAAAGATCGATACTTTCGCATCTAATCGTCTTTAAGTCCTAATACGATTGATCTCTTAGCATAGTTTTTGCGAGACTATCGTAATCACATCGGACTAGTTGATGTTTAAATGATCGTACAAATTCTACCACTCCTTGTAATTCTGTTTTATGAATCATATAAGTTTGTATCGTTCGACTATTTCCGAGTATTTGAGTCCAAAATTTTGGATCATCTTATCTTTGATGGCACTGGAAGTGCAAATGCATCTTTTAAGGCATCATACGCCTCTACACCCATGACAGGTAACAATCTACTACTTTTTTCTAGCTTCCGGAATGTCTTTTGCTAAGCAAAAATGCTCAAACCATTCAAAATAGGCTTCAATATTCGAATCATAAAGATGAAAGAGTTCCATCAAAAATATTGAATATATCATCTTTTAACAGAATTACCAAACTGCGTCATTGCTGAATATTAGTAGCAGAGAAGCTACTAAATTCTTGCCTTACATAAATCCTTAAAAAAGGCTACATAAATTAGAATTCCCCAAGAAAGCATAAGTTCTAAATCAAAGGTGATTATAATTCTTACCAAGTAGATATGAAAGTACAACAGTATTTCTCATAGTAATCAAAGATCCACAGAATCGAGTAACAACTCACTACTCACAAACATCCATATATTATATGTAAAGCTATTAACTCAATTTATCTCTCAGGGTTCTCATACAGCTTAGAAGTTCACCTCAGAGGTCAGTATTACACAGAAGAACAATATTTACAGAACCACATAATGACAAGATTTCCCTGTGCTACCACTAGAAGCACAGTTATGAAAAAAACAAGGCTCAAAATAACTATTTGTATCAAACATGGTTTGTTTCTTAAATCTCGTAAAATACACACTTTTTACTGAACCCTGCAGCTAGCACTCTGGTGTTATTTTTTACATAACTAGTCGGGAAAATAAGTCTATATTAACGAGAGTGTACCGTTGTAATGTAGCATTAATATTAAAAATGTACTTACTATTTTCCAGTCAATAGTAAAACACATTTATCGGCAAAGCTGTAGGCAGGGAAAAAATGATTGTTACCAAAACTGCTAAAACACCTGTCTTTTTTTTTTTTACAGACTTTTCTTCAGTTCATAATAGTTCGTGGTGTCTTCAAATCTTTCAACGTTAATCTAACTCAGTTCCCGACGACATACAACGATGAAATTTTGCACAGCAACAACGTAAGTCAGGTGACAATACAATATTTCATTGTTACTTGCATATATTTATAATTTAAAAAACATATGGACTTCTTTATTCTAAAATAAATACTAACCTGCAACGATGTTGGGCTTGACTGGTTGCAGAAAACTTTAGGATTTCGGTCACAAAATATTAGATTGAGAGAGAGTCTCCAAACACCGAAATAACTTCAAAAAAATATGAAAAATCTCTTTGAAGACACACTTTTCTTAAACAATTCGTCCTAAAGGATAAAAAATATTTTTGTATATTCATGACTAAAAAGAATAGCAAAGGGTGTACCAATTCAATAATTTATAAAGTGACTGTATATGAGAGCGCGACCCATATGCTTTTCCTTTTAGTCATGCATAAACAATTTTATTTTCTTACTTTTTAGAATGAATTCTTTAAGATACGTATAAAAAGTTTTCTTTAATTTCTTTTAGTAATTTTCAACTCAATTTGACAGTTGTGCAGAACCGAGGATGTGGTCTTCCCGCTCCATATATTGCTATACTTAATGGATATAATTAAAAAGCTTGGACTTTTCTTGTATGTGATTTGAGAGCGAATGTAAATTTAAAAAAAATGTATTGTAAACTTACCCAATGAAAAGGACTTTGTCTTTTGTTTTCCGTGTTGCCGCTAGATGCTGTCTTGAAAGCAAAGAAAAATATACCTTATGCATTCGTGATACGTAGAAAGAAATAGACTTCAGAAGTAAATACTAAATAAATAAAATAAACAAGCAAGACTGTGAGGTCGAAATCGTACGGAATGACGTCTTGTAGCGCCCTAGGTGTAAAACCCTGACATTACTAGTGGAAACTTGAGTTACGAACTGATAAATATGTATTTGCTATTAGCTATTGAGAGTGAATATTGAACTGTTCCCTTATTTTCCACTTATACCTTACTAACATACTTTTACAAACATGGGAGGAAATTCAAAGAAGAGAAATAAAAATAAGAAAGGAAAGATCACAGTAAAGTCTAATGAAGGAAATAAAAGAGAAACAAGAAGTATGTCATCGCAACAACAAAAATATGAAAACCTCACACATAAATTAAAAGACAACCAAAATATGACAAGTAAAAATATTGAAAATGACAGTTTATCCACATCCAGTGAAGATTCTTCGAGAATATCCGAGGAGACTGTGATCTTCATGGAAGGAAAAGAAGAGGGAGAACGTACTTCTAATACTATAAATTATCCAGTTACCATATTTTTTTTTCACCCACATCCCAATGAATTTTCCATTTTCCGGAACGCATAATTACCATCTTATTAACTGATACAGATCACAAGTATCTGTGGAAACCGGAAACCTTAAATACACTAATAAGTAAAAAACAATGCATCTTAGTACTCACATTACTTCAGGGACTGAGGACAATCAAGGCGTCAGAATACACTCACTTATCTAGGGAACAAGACTTAAATGAATTTTTAGATCATTTTGAAAATTCGAATTTTGGACATAGAGCGGATATAGGCTTCAGTAGCTATTCTAAAGAAAAATTAAAATTCATTTTAGAAGAAAGGGCATGCATCCTTTTCGAAGTACACAAGAAGTCTGCAAGCAAGGATACAGATGTAGATCAAAATAAAACAGCTAAATTAAATACAAACCAAACTTACACTCCATCCAAACAAAATAAGCAATGTATAAATCAGACAAGATTTAACAAAAAAATTATTGTAATTATCAAAAAAATGAAACCAGAGCTTGCAAATCCATTTAACTTTGAGAAAATGATTTCAGAAAAATTAATTACACAGCTTTTCCCACTGAGCGTTACAATGGAGTAAGAATACATTTTGATAGCATAGAGGACAAAACGAATTTTTTGAAATTATTCAAGGAAAAGGATTTCGGCAAAGAAGCTTGCTTTTGAAAGTGAAATCACTTCACCTCAGAAAAGCAAAACGATCACTTCCTTCACATGCGTGGTTAGAAATTTGCCTATAAATGTTGACACGAACTTGCTGAAACAAAAACTCTTAAAAGAGAACCTTCCCATCACTGGAGTTATACGACTGTATTAGAAATGATAATGGTCCACTTCCGATGATTAGACTATTTACTAAAGACCCCGAAATTAGTCAGCTCACTAATTACAAACGGTTTGACTATAGATCGTAGCAGATATAGAGTGGAAGAATCGAGAAATTCAGCTAAACCGTACCCGTGTGGAATTTGCATGCAATATCACAAAGGTAAAAAAATGCTCCAACGAACCATACTGCTACAAGTGTGGTCAAATACAGTACATTTAAGTTACAAATGCACAATCATTCCAAAAAAGGATTACTATGCCACGTGCAGAAAACAGGGACACAGAACTGCAGCGGCAAATTGTCCTCAAAGACCACTTCGCAATGAAACATTCATCACAAATAAAGTATATAGATATAGAGATTCATTTTCACATTTTTCACATACTCAAATGGAAAACCAAGAGCTTTCAAATTCAAACCCAGAGAATAAAGAAATAAAAAATTTTGGAACTGAAATTTCAAAACATATTGAATAATCACTCAAACAACATGTTAAAATGGATGTCGACAGTTCTCTCTATTACTCTAAAACAGGATATACAACTAATTCAAAGTGCAATAAACCAGGTTTCTGAAGAACTATTTCATTGCCATTTGAATATTATTAAATCGGTGGATAATCATATCTACATTGGTCTTGAGTCATTTACAAAACAACAAAAAAGTAAAGAAAAATCCTGACAGTACAAACTTCATTTCACAAGAAAACAGCATTTATAAATAATAATAATAATAATAATAATAATAATAATAATAATAAAAAGGCCAACACACTTCAAGTATAAAGGAACGTTGAATTCTTGGAACTTCATGGATTTATGCGGCGGGTTGTCTGCTTTCAAAATAGGAAAAGAAGGGATAAGGAAATGTACATATAATCTATTAAACAAAAGAAGATGAAAAAATACAAAGCTAAATTCCAAAATATCTCCTTTCACTTATTATTTATTTCCCTTAAATTTAAATTTAAAATAAACTCTCAATTAATTTAATAACAATACAACTCTAGCAGTCAGCAGTCAGTTGCGCGACAAATTATGTGCAATATCCTGTGCAAAAACTAACTTTTTCAGTATGCTTATAATTTGTCCACTTCCAGATCACGCAAATTAGAACTATAGTTTTTCATATTAAATTTTTTTTTATAGCTTGAATCTAGAGGATTCTTTGGAGTTTGCGATGGGGTGAGTTAATTGGACTAGGTGCGGATCCGATTCAATAATCCAACAAAATTAATTAATAATAATTCACAAAGATTATATTAAATAATCAAAGGACGAAAGTGACCTAAGTCGGCCAGAAGTCCAACCTGGTGATCCTGCAGGCCCATGGCAAATTTACATGTTAGTCAGTTAGTTGATGTTCTTTTCTAAGTTCTTATTACGTTACGTTAACTCCTTATTATTTTTTTAATTGTTTGATAACACAAAATTAGCTTGTGAGATTTTAATGACAGTACATTTTTTTTTGTTAATATAGGCTCCAAATAACTCCGTTCAATGGAGCCTCTGCATCGAATTTGAACCTCATGACGTGAAGGATTGAGATATAGTGTACCTCATTCAAGTCAGTGCAAAATATTTCTGACTTTACTTTTTACATTGATAGGCAATAGGTAATTTTTATTTTAAAAAAACGAACTATTTTTCTAACCGTGTGTAGAAAATTCATATCAATCTATTTCTTCTGTTCTTATTTTTTAGTTCTCAGTATTAACAGTCAGTTCTTGCGGATTATTCTTACTCGTAAACCATTTGAGTAAATTATACCCAAAATCAGTTGCTGAGCTGTCAACGATTCATGCCTCTCGTTACTACTTTTACAATGGTTAAAAAAAAATGAAGGGGTTATTTCTGGTCACGATTATTGTATCCTAGACGGTAATCAAGGTACGGTTTCATCTTGTTCTTCCAAGAACCTTCCTGTTATGATACAAAGAATAATATACTGGTAATTTAAATACAGAATACACAAAGAACGATAGCATACGTTAGTTACAAAGCAATAACATAAAGTCTTCAAACTGCTAATAAAACCTAAAATATTGGATTGCCTCAACTATATAAATGACAGCTGCTTCGTGACTGACGCGTTCATTTAATATATAAACAAACAATGTCTACCATAGGTAGAGATACATGCAACCTATCAATAGAAATAGCTAATATACAACTTGAAGTGGACCGTATAAGGTTTGTTCGCCTCTGAATAACATAACGAATGCAATTGCATTCAGAGGGGGCCCACCCTTGGCATTGTTCGGCTACTCGTGAGGACATTGAACTCCTGTGTTGTTTTAATTTCTGCAAGTCAGGAAATAATGTCGTAACGCGAGACATTTCACTACATAATGTATTCAATGTGTTGGAAAATACGCAAGTATTTTACTTTTGTGATCAAGGATTCTGCCAGGATTTTCCGTTTGGTGGGAGTGAGGGCGTAAAGTCAAAATTTTAAGGTTCAAGTGCAGCTTTGCATGATTTCTATCCATTTTTCAACGTTAAAAAATAAAAGTTTGGAGAGCACTAGATAATTTTGGGTGTAACCCTCTCATAGGAGGGTCCGGCAGAATCACTGTTTGTAATTATAATATTAAGGGTTGTTAAGAAATGCAAGATTTTAAATCGAATCAATAGTGTGCCTAAACATTCATTTTGAATCACCCTGGCGAAGACATTTATAATTGTAACTTTTCTACGGGATTCCTTTCCCCAGACCTGCCTTGCAATCCAAATCTTTGTGCGTATAGCTCTGAGAATAAGGAGAACGGCTTTCTCTGTACAATATTTGTGGTGCATTCACATAGAAAACATCTTGAAGATGGATTCCTCAGTAGAACAGAAACGTGTTTTTAATAGATTTTTTTGTTTATTTCGTTGATATACAGCTATTGTTTGGAAAAAAGTACGTTTAATTTTAAATCGTATTTCAACAAAGACTTGATGTTGTTATAAGATGGATTCAACTGTTATTTCCAACTATGGTATAGATTTAATTTCATGGGATTCTCTCTAGTTTCATTGAATAAAATTTGTAACTAAAAGCTAATTGAATGCCACTAACTATTTTTTAATGTCCTCTTTTGCATGTTGAAAACACGTTGAATTTCAATCTATATTCCAATGTAAATTTGATTTCGTTGATAGGACATTGATGTGACGTGTTTTTAACAATTATATTGAACTGTGTCCTAGAGGGCGCTTCATATGTGTCTTTCCAAGTTAATTATATAAAAAGCGAATAGAAAAAAATTGACTACGTTTCTCATTTTCTCATTTGTATGTTGAAAACAGATTGAATTTTAAGCTATATTTCAATGAACATTTAATTTCGTTAATTGGGCATAAAAGTGAAGTATATTGAAATTTCCTTGTTCAACTACGACATAGATTTCGCTTTATATACGTTTCTCTAAGGTGGCATACTACACTTATTACGAAATACAAATTTAATAGTACAGCGATGGTCAGTATTAAAGAAGGAAAAATGCGCGTAACAAAGAAAAAAAGAAAGTATTCTTTATTCTTATTCTTACATGATGGTCAAACGACGCGTCTGGATTTGCGGCAATTACGTTCAAGATTGCCTTTACCTACAGATACTGTAAAAGAGTAGTGACTCCGTGGTTGCGGGGATAACGTGTCGAGCTACCAATGACGAGTGCGGAAAGTTCCAGCTTCGAATCCCACAGCAGACAGTTGGTTTATTTACTGTTGAAAAATAAATACTGTATATCATGATGAAAGCAACGAACAAAATGCAGCTATATGTGTATAACGATAGACAGCAACCATGCTCTGTTTTGGCTAAGTGAACCCGTTTCTTCATCTTTCGCTTCTTGATTTCAACCTGTTTCTTCTCAACCATTATTAAACGTTACTAACGTTTAATCCACATATTTTCAACGTGTGTGTTTGCTATTGGAGTTTAAAATAGATTTCTTTCTATTCTGCTTCGTTCTTGAACTAGAACTAAAATAAAGGAAATCTCGCTTTTACAACTGAAACTGCTACTTTCGGTTTTATTGAAATTAAGGCAACGTTTAATATTAACGTTAACGCTCATTCGAAATCCCTAAGCACAGTAAACTGCATCAAAATTTTTCATATATTATTAAAACAAGAAAACGGCATCATGCATGAAAACGTATACTAAAGCCCATGGAACGAACTGAAGCTGTAGTTATAAGGAATGATTATTACGCACAGTGGCCAATTGCCAGCTTGTAAATAAATCTTGGCGATCTTCACGTGTAGGAAAACAGTGACATATGCCCCTTTTTATGCACGACATTTTTTTTACGCGTACAAGAAGACAACCTGCAATGTTATTTTCTTGTCTTCCTTTTTGGCATATACCAAATGTCACGAAACTAGCTAAGGAAAAAAAGAAAGAGGTAAATAAGTAGTGTGGCCAGTGAGTTTTCCGCATGCCAGAGGGATATCTCTGAGCAACTGGATTTAAGAACGCCTGGCAACATATGGCTGAAAAAGACAATCACATTATTTACATAAACAAACATCTCGCTCTCTTTAAAACACGAACGCCTGTTTTTTATAGAAGACAACAACAGAAAACGTTGCCGCAGTTGAATGAAAGCGGCCATTGGTTTCTATTGTTTTACAGAACGCGCTGCTTGCACTGCTCTAATGTCGCGCGTAGAAACGCCCGTGCATAAAAGGGGTCTTAATTACAAGCAATTAGTTGCCCACAGCATTACAAAATGAGCCCCGTGGGAACCGACAAACATAATGTTCAAATGAGCTGTTTATGAACACCGTGGAAGTGGACCGTTGGAAAAGTGCTCGTGCCATTGCAGGCGATTTAGGCATACACCCTACCACTGTCAGTTGGTAGGTCCGTGCGATCGGTAAGGTGAGTGTGCAGTTCTCTTAGTGTAAGGAATAAGCGGGAAGGTTTCTTGCATTGGATTGTCACTTCAGATGAAACATTGTTCTGCTATGACAATTGTAAATGATCAGGACAATTGTTGAATCAACGTCCAGGACGGTATCCTAAACCACCCACGGAAAGTGCTGTTGATGGTATGGTGGTCTATGGTGGATGTGATCCATCATGTCTTTCTCAGGCGAGATGAAACTATCACTGTAGATCGTTACAGTGTTGAACTCCATGAAATGCACCGCAAACTTGTCTACAAACATCCAGCAACGGTCAATAGACATGGTGTCCTCATGTTGCAAAACGTCGCGCAAAGAACGGTGTAGCATCTCCATGAGTTGCAGTATGAAACCCTCCCGATCTCTTTCCCATTGACTACCACCTCTTCTGGCATCTCGATCACTTCTTGGTAGGAAAGACCTTCCCTGATGATTAGATGCTGCAACTTGAAGTTGAGAAATTCTTCGCTCCGCAGATTCCCGACTTCTTTCGTCACGGAATTCAATCGGCTGAGCGATGGCGACAGTGTGTAATTACAGACAGCAACTACTGTGACTAAATAAGTGAATCACGCACCTGGGGCGAACATTTCATTCGTACTTACCTAATACATTATCTTATATAATAAAAAAGCAGCAAGCAAAATAAAATGCCTTCTTTGTTTTTTTTTAGTTTTAACCTACAAACCCGTAGTTATATTATTTTTTCGTCTCCTCTCGCGACCCCTTTGCAAACAGACTGCGATCCTCCGGGGGATCGCGACCCACACTTGAGAAACCCTGTTCTATAGAGTAAATATTAGTAAACTAATAACTTCGAACTGCGTTTCATTTGTTCTTGTAAGATTTTGTCCAATGCATCCCCATGCTAGATAACCTGTGTCAGAATTTAAATATTTATGAAGCCAATACGACATGAACACCGAACAGTCAATTTTGTTCTATATATGAAAGAGAAAAATTATCATATTACAAAACGCCAACGTGCTACAATTTTACTGTGGTCAAATTTGAACAGTACAGCAAAATTAGTAAATAACGCAGAAAATTCTTCTTGTTACCAAATAAATAAATGTTGCCATGTGTAGTTAACGCAACAAAAACAAAGATGTAATAGTTTCAACTCTTTACTCGAACCTTAATCAAACTGAAACTAAACACTTGACACAAAAATTACCCTAAACGTTGTGAGGTTGAAAACTTCGAAAACTGAAAGTTCCCTCTATTTTAACCAATCAGAGGCTACTGACTATTAAAAGGAACAATCTGTGAAAACGTTCCTATTACATAACCACCAGTCGCCTACAAACACTTCGAATCAATCACATTTCATCAAGCCAATTAAAATCAATCCATTTTTTAAATGAATGTATACTCACCATAATAAAACTTGGAAACAATAAACAAGAGATACCACATTAAAATTGTCCTTTCCTTTTGTTTTTGCTTCCTTTTCCAATGTCTCATCCTATTCCTTACTTAGTCCGTTTCATCAGTTTATCTCCCTCCTCTTGTATTCTCCTTGCTTCTTTCCATATTCTGATAATCTCTCTGCTTTCCTGTTCCAGTATTGTAACACTTTCCCAATCTATCGTGTGTCATCTATCTTTTACGTGTCTGAAGATTACATTTGGCTCTGCAAGATGCGTTCTTATTTCTTTATTATAACAATCATTCGAGAGAAACAAGAAGTCTCTCCATATAATCCACTAGTTGAAGAACACCATTCCCCGTCTACGAAGATATTTTAGAGTTCTACGAAACAGGCCATCGACTTAAGTCACGTACTTTTAATCCAAGGATGAATAAATGTCTAAACATAGGACAGGTTCTATATAGGATTTCTTTGACGAAAAATCTTGGATTCAGGAGTTTCCAGCACAATCTCTGACGTCATATTCATCAAGTTGCTTGAAGAACCATTTAAAGGAAACCTGAAGCCCCCTGAACTGATGCACGGACCTCCTTGAGACCATCCTTCATACACATCATCTTATCATCAATTAAACATTGTTTATGTTGTTAGTCTTTTGTTTTTAGTTGTTTCGAGATTTTAGTTTAAGTTTTAGGAACTCTCTGTAGAGAACTGAAACTGTTACAATATCTATTTTCTTTTCTTTTTTCCTTAACTATTTTGCATTGTCAGGTTATTTTAATAAATAGGGAAAATCCTTGCTTTATAGACCACTACATGCCGACCAGGGCAGAAAGAATGATAAATATCACATCTACAACACATGGGATATGTTATTCATATAATTTTAATGAAAGACGAATTTCCCTTTATGCGTTTTTCTTCTTTTTTTTTAAGACAAAGGAGAACAATTTTTGAATCAGGTTTCCGCATTGAACAGATTCCGTCTTCAATAATACATTCTACGCAGAAACTCCAGACATTCTTTTCTTCATTGCCTTTCACTAAAAGTTAGACTTCCACTATGATTAGAAGTTCTAACATATATGTCAGCCTTATCCACACCTTTACTGACTGATTAGGCGTTTTTCCCATCTCATTGGTGCAGGATGAACAAAATTTGCTGGCAACACTAACAGTAGTATTACTACAACTACGAGTAGCCGTGGCTCGGGCAGTAGCGCGTCTAACTACGAATCGGGCGGTCCAGGTTCAAATACCGGCCAGAACACTGGAGACTTTTTTCGCAGTGTTCCCTGCCTGGTGCTCTGAGATGCACTCAACCTCTTATCAAATAGAGTCCTTGGAATTCCTGGGAACACCTTGGGAGGTAAAGGCGTTCCAGTGTGGGACTGACCATCCCACCTCAGTTCGGGCCGCAGGTCGAGAATATGTGAAGCGATACCTCCACATCTCCAGTGCGCCGTCCACAACGCGTGTCCATTGCGCAGGGAATAGCTTTATCTTTATTACAACAACTTAGTGCTAGCATTTACCTATCCGTATATTACATTTTCTTCAAATCTCAGTTAATCATATTGTATATCGAAGTCAGACGGACGGGCAATTTGAACAGGTCAACAAAGAATTTAAAATTCCAATATATAACACTACATTAAACGTACCGGTACAGCATATTGTTACACCGTCAAAATCTATATAGCAATGTTATAACGTTTATATGTTTTAATAGTAATTTAACGTCAAACCAAATTTCCTAACGATGTGAGTAGCACGGCTTACGAACCGATCGTCGGGTTCAAAATAAATCAAGCACAACGAATATGCGAAAAAGAGTGTTATTACTAAAATGTCGGACATACGTTGTGAAAATCTCAAAACACGTTATGGTAACGATTTATTAATTTCATTGTTATCAACAATAGAATAGCTTTTATTACTGTAGTTGGCAACACGGTCATTCCTGTGAATTAAAATATTCCTATGACCTGTCCCGGGACCCAAGGAACACGTAGACCTATGGAAATTTTGGTGGAAATCGAAACATGCATGAAGATTTGCATAAGTAACAATATTAAACATTCGTTCGGATTTTTATAGTGCTTTATATAGATTCATTATGTTCAGTTTTTAATTCTATTATTACTAAAGTTTGAAGATATACGTTATTGTACGTTCATTCAAGTCTCTAGATTTAATAAGTTAAAAACCTATCTTAATTAAATCCTATTGAAACGAAAATTCTTCAAGCAAATTTAGATAAACAACTTTCTCTTCTTATAAGACAAAAGTAATATGTTGTACAACACTCAGCAACTAATCATAAAAGATTGCAAATCAAATTAAGCCAGTAGGTAAAAAAAACACACACACAATAAAAGGTCCTGAAAAGTGTTAAATTAATGGATACATGTCTTTAATACCTCTAATTACTTTACAATACACCTAATTACTCATCTATTTAACGGAAAAGTCAATACAATAGATGGATACATTACTTAGAAGATTCATATTATCATACCATGGCTCTAAGGCAACAACAGGTAGAAGATACTCACTTCCTGATTGTTGATTAATGTTATAACGACAGAAAGACATTGTTCCTTCTTGTTATTGTTTGTTCTTGTGGTTTCGATGGTACGCTTTAATTAGGCCTACATCATTTTGTTTGCGGAGAACAAATGAATTCTACGTACTTGCATCATGTTTTGCCTTTCGTTTAACTTGCACTTAACACTATTAATAAGTCTCTTATGGATAAAGCGTCTATCCCACTTTTATAGCTGATACAGAAGAAAAGCTACTAAGTTAAATTTTATTGGCCAAGATTCTGAATTTTTCAGATTGCGGATTTCACTAGATTAGATATATCCCACGGTGAATAAGTTCAAAGCAAAATCACTATACAGTGTATAAGGCTATTAGTGGCGTAGCCCCTAGGGTTACCAACTCCAAATTGTCTTAAAACCGGACATTTTGATTTCTTTCAGTTTGGAAACCGGACATGTAAAACATTTTGCTTCCTACTTCTTGAGATTTTGGTGTTTTGGTCATTGCTTCTAATCAGGACATTGAAGTTGCAAATACGACACACCAAATTTAACCATCCATATGGTGTTTATTATAATGTAAAATGTCTAGTATTCTAAGAGATTTACAAACAGTGCGCCTTTAAAATATAACGGTGAGGAGACTTACGAAACGTAATACAGGCAGGGCTCGCAATTAAAAAATTTTAAAGAAATGTTATTTCCTCTGTGGCAATTAACTGAAGTCATTTAAGACATCTTAACCATTAATAACGAAATACAATGAAAGCAAAATTTATATTTCAGCTGTAAATATTGTGCTCAGTTATCATGAACAGTAAAACGCAAATAAATAAATCTGCATCATTCGCTTGAAATTACTAGTTGCTGGCTTAAAAAAATACCGATTAATACGTCATGATCTATCTAGTGTCCATTCGATATCTGATTCGTAAATTTAAAAAAAAAATATTCGAAACAGTTAGAAATTTAATCCCCTTTATTAAAAAATCCGCGCGTTTTGTTGAGACCTCCCTCTTTCTGTTAAACACTTCAAAAGCAGCCAATAAGGCACCTGTGTTCAAATCTTCTCGTTAACCGTCCATCAACTAACTCTTGGGCCGTACACAGAGCATGAACAAATCTTCGCATATACGCCGTTGGGTACGTCATCACACACAAAAAAGTGAAGAGGAAATAAGTTTTTTTTGTGCTTTAGCCAAATTAAGGAAATAAACACTGCACTAGATATCACCACACAATCTTTATCGCTTTTTACACAAGTACGTATAGGTGAAACCATTCACTCTTAATATATTGACGAGAAAACCGATTAAATTCACTCAAATTTAAAGGGAAATTCCCGATTTTGTCAGCAAAGATGCTGTTCTTTTCTACTGGAATGGAATAGGAGAGCGGACAAGCAGGAAATAGCTCGAAGTGTGATGCATTCATCGTAGCTGAACGAGATGCAATGAAGAGGGAGGAAGAAAATAGGTCAATCTCTTTCGTACCAGCTGGAGAAAAACTAAGGGTGTATGTTAACTTTCCGATCACTGTGGCGGCTGGCGAGAAAATTAAGTATGTATATTAACTTTTCGATTACTGCGGCAGGCCGTGGAACACCCTGCCACAAGCACACGACCTTGGAGGCAAATAAATCTGGAGTGAAAATTACGGTGGGTGGTGGAATCAGCAAACGACAGAGTTAAGCAGTGGAAGGCTCTGGATCATGTAATACTCAACACACAAATAGATAATATAGTAATTTGCGTCCACATAGTGTATGCCATTTCCAGCCCCTATCTGCCTGCGCTTGTGAGGGACAGGTCTATAGACGAATATATCGCAAGAAAGATGCAGTCGCTTGTGGAGAAAACTAATGATTTACAATAAATTGTCAATAATGAACGGTGGGATATACGGAAACCCAACAGGTAGTTATGACAGTCGATTCCGCGCCTGATTTCCCTGTGTTGTCGGAAGATCAATTACGGGATCTTATGCTTGGCGTATATCAATTGAATCAGGCACCTAGCTATACAGCCGAACAATTCACAGATGAAGGCGCTTACGAAGTATTCATCGTCAAACAGCACCCCGGGATTTTGCAAGTTCAAGTTCAAACGCGATATACAGCAACGAAAAAATACAATCTATGGATTTCATACGACAATGCCGACAAATGTATATCGCCATTGTCATATGTTACTGTCGCATTAAGTATGGTACTGTCAATGCAGAGCGGGAGCAAGAACGATTGGTTGCTGTGCTAATGTGACATCAGTCGTTTGGTATCTGAGTTACAATCGCCATTCGGACAGTGCTCTAAAAACACCAGGATTTCGGGTGTCGGAAGAAGTACTAGACGTTTCCGAAATTTCTGAGCAAATAGACATGGCTGGGAAACTGTTGATAACAATTATTAGCCTACACCTAGATGCTTATTTCACTAAATTCTGCTTTTCCATATTGTAAAAATGTATTTTTAAAGGGTTGTAACATGATCTACATAACTCTAAAGTGTTTATTTTATACTGTTTTATGGCCTTGTGCTTTAAGTGGCTCTGATTAAAGAAATAGTTTTCTCATGAAGAGCTTTATAATTTATAAAATTAAGCGTTATTATACAGCAAATATTTTCTACTTCAAACGGCTGAAGGTATCAACTAGATATTTTTACTGTGATATGTTCATAATATCCGTACTAGTCACACAAAATGTGATTTGGATATCTTAAGATATATGATGGTTTATTTAGCTGAATTTCATGCATTTTCTTCGATTTGATTTGATCATACAAAATTTGATTAGAATCGGTTGAGGGGCAGAAAACCTTATGCGCAGTACTCCCTTTAGCCATGATGATGACCACAATATTAATAATGTTACCATTACATTCCTTTTAACTACATTTTGTTTCTTATATTCACTATTTTATCTTACTATCATTTTTCATTACTATTTTATTAAGAATAGTTACTAATAGTGCCATCTAAAATTTATTGTTCGAACATGCTAAAGATGACTTAACTCCGAAGGGTTTAGAATATTCGGCATGAATTTGAGGAAACGATGGGAAAGAATAACTTCGCACCGGGCGGCGGAACTCCTGGGTTCGACCCTGGATGTAGGCAGAGGGATAGATATCAAAACCTTCTTTTAGAGTTGGTCTTGCTACATGATGGAAGTAAATATGCTCTCATGTGGAACCATGACAGATCATCCATATAGGAATGCCATCATTATTCTTCATGTTTAGTCCATATGAGTTAGACGCATATAAAATGACGTTGCCAGTCGTGTGGACAAGCGCACTAGACCACCGTTCACGAGGTCACGACTTCGTGTCCCGCCTGGAGCGTGGATGTTTGTGGATTTTAAAAGCATTAAACTCGTTTAATCGTGACGAGTCGAAGTCAACAGTTACTAAATTGGATTAAATAAAATAATGTTTATCAATAATTTTTATCATGACACATATTAATTATGCACATGAAAGACGTGTGGAATTTATTATGTTAAACTAGAATATCGTCTCCATACAGCACGTCAAGTCAATCGGTACTTGGAAAAACAACCAATTCTGAAGATTGACATGGTTGGTCATTACCGTCTCCGGGCCTTAATCCTACCAAGCACATTCTCTGGCTTGATACGTGGTCCTTGTGTTCCCTTCACGAAGCCTGTCAGACTTTCAAAGTGCACTCCACCAACAATGGTTTCAGATACGAATAGATCAGGTTGAACAGCATGCAGCTTCAATGTAAGGCCGTGTTTTGTTGTACCCGGTGATTACTAACCACTTTGTGTGTCAGGTTAGTGAAATATTATTTATGTGCAGAAATGACTCAAGTGTCAGCTGATTTGAAGCTTTTCTTACTGTTGATTTTTTTTTCAGACTAGCAGTGTATTTTGTGTAAACTCTATTATGATATTTTACTATTAAAATTTGTACAGAAGTAATATTACTTTTAGTTTTAGAGATTTTTATATTTAACAGATGGCACTCAACACGTAATTTTCCTAAAGACTCTATGTCCAAGTTTAGAGAACTCATTGTCATCATTCGATCCGACATTCGATTGAAATTTTTACGTAGCTTTAGAATCTTTTGGTAATTTCTTTATCTCTTTGGCAACTGTAACAAGTAACAAGAATGTTTCTTACACCCTGGGAGATTAATGTTGATAATAAAATTTATTAAAAAGGTATTGGTTCAGTTGTATTAATCAGAATTTCTTCTAAATATGATGACATTGTACTTGTGTTCAATAGTTATGTCCTGTATTAACGTTATCCAGTAGACTACATTACGACAATCAAAAATCCTAAACTCGAAGAAACCCTGTAGAGGTTTAATGAGGGTAATCAAATTTATTAATCTTTAGAAATGAATAATAGTTTTATTCAGATTCTTTTTTTTTTTCAAAATTATTAGAATTTGATTAATTCTATCATCTCACTCATTACGATTGTTAAATTACAACGAACTATAAATTCAATTATGATTGAATTTCGTGTAACAGACTTCATGCGGGTATTATTGTTCCGGATTCCAATCTGAATTCTCGATTGTTTATTCTTGTTGAAATCCAACCGATAGATCTAATCTTACGAATAGTTGGCAGATG
>JAGDQP010030031.1:0-22914 GCA_022664845.1 Lepisma saccharinum | reverse complement strand
GTGCATTATCATCATCACTCTTTGAGGGTGTCTCACTTTCTTGTTTCCTCTGTTTCAATAAAAGTTGTCTCTGAAATTACCACAAATTGCTTTTGAAATTTCTGTAATGAAATCGGAAGGCAACCATCGATCATTACTTGCAAGTAATGTTTAATTGATACAATTAAATAAATAAATCTGAATTTTAAAGTCACAGTGTGTGGTTTCCTTTTACGGATTACTTGCTTGTGATGTGGTTAAGACTATAAACCTTGTTCCGGCTTAGCAAAATATTAATAAAGACTTAAATGCAATAAAATTCAATTCAGATCTAAACCTTCTTTACTTCATTGTAAATGTTATCTAAATGTGGTGAGTTTTTCATACGTGGTGAATGAAAAGGTAGGTAGGAAGTCTCTGAGTAGGTTATATGTAAAACAATCTTTGTGATATCGTTTTTGTATATTTGGGTGGGTGTTCAGAAGTTATTTTAAACCAACGAGAAGCAACCACAAATTTCAAGATGTTAGCTGAAACACATAGTTATCTGGGAACTGTTAGGATGGTATTTTGATACGTGCGTCTCACCTGTTCTGCGAAGATTCAACTTATCAACTGGATTTTTCTAAAATGCACATAATCTCCTTTTTTTAATATGTGTGCTGGACGCAGAAACAAAGTAGACTCTTCCAACATTAGCTATTTGAAATTCGCACTGTACATAGCTGTTGTTTATGTTTCTGTGTCTACTACAACGTGAATGATGAAACCTATGAAGATAATGATAAACTTGCTTTTGGTCTGATTTATAATCTAAAGTATTCTCTAGACCATTTCTGAAAATATCATTCTTCTTTTGTTTTTAGATGAACTTTATTTATATTTTTTTTTAAGAAAAAGGAGAATGTTTCTTAATATAATTTTGAAATAGATTTCCCCTAATCTTCGTTTATTGAGTTTTTTCTTCTTCCGTAGATGTATAACACATGTCTATATTTAAAGTTATCAAAAGATGATCGATCAGTAAGCTTGTCGATGATGATGATGATGATGATCGATCAGTATACTGTATATCTAAGACTAATCATCTGTAACATCATAACAGTAAATCCCTGTTCGGTTTCTGCCGTAGGAATTAACTATAACTCTAAACGATTAAGTTTCTGGATCCCCTCACCATTAATTTGATGTTTGGTCTTGTAATTCCGAAAGCCTAACAAAGATTTATGTTTAATCATAACTTCTCAAAGCTCTATTTCACTAGATCCTAAAGTTTCTAAAGAAATACCAAGTTTTCGAAGTTCAAGGAAGAAGTCCCTCGACGAGCACTGTTTTGGGGCGAAAGAAAAGAAACCTGTAAAAGTCTTAGTCTAAATATTAGGCCACCACTTGTCTGTTCAAACTGAAGAAAATCATTAAGAGGCTCAGTCGATATGGGCCGGAGTAGGTCTAAAAACTGACACCTGCTCATTATCGATCAAAGGCCCTTGATCAGGTAGACAATCGAAAAACTTTGTCTATTAAATCTGGAATTTCTCGCTGCTCCTAGATCTATGATATATTGCTCACTGATCGGAAGTGAACAAATATAACGTTGTTATTGGCAAAGAACTGGACTATTGTACAGCGTGGATGGGAGGGAAAGTTTCGACCAGGGCATGTGCCGAAGAGAAATTCAAATAGTATTGAGAAGGGCTGGTTTAGTAAGGAGTGTGATGAGAAGGCATCTGTATTGAATCTAAGCGTACGTCAGATAAAGTGTTACGTTTTGATTTGAATCAAATATTTGTTTAAATGTGAATCAATTGCACACTGGTGGCTTTGTAGATGAAGATAGATATAGCCTTGAAGGAATACTTGCCAGTAAGGATCAGTTTAGGTCCAAATAATTATGAATGAACAATTTGAAAACATTAACGTAAGTAAAATATATTTTGAACTACCGTTCAGTATTCTGTACGCTAGAATTAAATTATTTCCTTTAAATTGTGTCGAGAATCGAGTTTTGTCTGCCATCAAGATGCTGTATCTCCTGGAGTCCAGACATGCACCGTACCCGATACCTACCACTCAGGGATAGACAATGCTGTTTCTCCTTGCAAATAGGTAAGAATATTGGGGCAGGGATAATGAATCTCCTGGAGTAGCAAATAACGTCATGGTGAAGCTCTCTCACTCATGGAAGGCACAGTTCGGCTCCTGTTCCATAAACTGTAATTATTATTTTCATGTTTTATGTACAGTAATATGTTTTTGTGCTTTTCTCTTATATATAACTTTTAGTATGTACAAAATAGCAACACATTAAATAATCTAACCAAATAACATCTAGCGTTTAACCCTTTACTCAAATAATAACAGTTAACCGACGTGGCCTAGTTTCTATGAGGTAACATATTCTAGACAAGGCAAATGGCTGTCCATAACATGTTTGTGTTCATTGGGTTCAAATGCAAGGCATTGCATGAGGTCTTAACCGTATTCCGCAAGTGATAAATGATATTAAAATTAAACACAGTGAAAGATTAATATTTTAAACTAACACATAACATCTGAGAATTAAGAGTTTTAAAATCTATCACTTGAAAGATTTTCATCTGAAATCAAAGTCCTTGAATAGAGAAAAAGTTGATTTACCTGTGTTCTTAAGACTGTGAAAGACTATGTTAAATATTGGGAGAAATGATATGTAGCACAAGTCTATATTGACCATTCATTGCACATTTGAATCGTCTTCCCTTTGGCTATTATGATTGAGATTTTCTTTCTTCGTTTCCTTTTGTGGACCCGGCGAATGCTTGGCAATTTGGTTTTGTTAAACCCTGGTGAATGAATAGTGGGCGCTCTAACATAACATTACACGTAAACGGCAGTGGGTACCTAAAGAGGCGCCGCAGGTACTGTGCCAAAACAGAATCTCCACCCTTGCAAAGTGATGTTGAGTGTTTGGTGGGATATCTGGGGGATAATACATTTTGAGCTCTTGCCACGTTACCAGACCATCAATGCAGATGTCTACTGTCAGCAGCTTGAACGACTACATACTGCGTTGTTGGAGAAACGTCCTGCTCAGGTTAATCGCAAATGTGTGCTCATCCCCGGTGATAACGCGCACCCACACACGGCAAGAACCTGTGATAAGATCGAGGAATGTGGTTGGGAGAAACTCTCTTACCCGGTGTTTTAACCAGGTCTTGCACCAACATACTTTTTCGCAGCGTACAAAACCACCTTTCCGGACAACACTACTAAACGAGGATGACGTGCAACGAACAGTGATCCAGTTCTTTTTCCTCCAATACCCGTTACTTCGTTTAACGGATAATTCAACAACTGGTTGACAGTTGACAGCGTGCTGTGGAGTCCGATAGAGACTATTTCTCTGACTAATGGTAGCGTACCAGTTAAGTTATCGTTCTTATCCGCACGGTGCAAAAATAGGACATAACCTATGGGATAAGCTGATAGTTATTACAAAGTAAAGAAGTTCTATCGGTACACTATTTTTTTCTGTTCTTAAACGACATCTAAAAATGGACGAGACAGCGCATATTGGAGAGACTTGTATTTTCCTTTGAGATTCTGTTTCGCTAACTTGAAAAGAGAAAGTAAAAATGAAACAAAGATGAGTGAGTGAGTGGGTGGATGGATGTGTGAAAGACTTGAAACTCTAACCCGAAGTTTCCTTGGCCAGTTCTTTACCGAAGGCGAACCTCGTTAACTTCTGGTTAATGTCACAGGCTTTGGATCTGCATTGTGAGAACACTCAAATTCGAGCGCTCTTACCGTCCATACCGTCCCTCTTAAATCTAAGGTAATCTTAGATTTAAGAGAATAGTAAGTGCATTTTAACGTCTTAGAACAAGCTGCTGAGTTTCTGATATAGGGTGCTACAGTTTTCTTTGAAATACGCTCTGAATCATTTCGTTCGGTGTACCCCACAGGACTTAAATATGTTTCCACTCGCACACAACGCGAGTTATTTTTAATCTCTCAGTCGACTTTTGCGAGACGAATGCCAATATTGTTCCATAAAAAAAGCTGCTTTTCCATTTCTGCCCTGGAAGGACGTTCGCTGAGGGACGTCATTTGGTAGAAATGTGTCGCAATTACTGGCATAGCAGCCTATCTGATCCACATATGTAAGTTGTGTTTTAAATAAATCAATTTTGGAGATGCTAGAAGAGCTATGAGAAAACAATGGAGATAAGGAGTGGGAATAAAGGAAATGAAAAGAATGATAATTGGGGAAAAGAACCTTACAGCATAAATGAAATTGAAAGAGAAGAAGTATCAAGTTTCAAATGCAGTATTACAAATGAAAGTGTGAAGTGTGGGAAAGAGTAAAAATCATAGAAATGGCAATCGAAAGATTCACGAATAATATAAGCTTTTTCTTGTGAACCGATGAAGTAATAGTTGAGGGAAGGACTGATTGAACCTTTGGTATGGAATATGGTGTTGCATGTAACGGAAACATGTTTTCTACGAGGCAATGATTAAAACAAAGTTCAAACCTGCAAACTGTGGAGTTGAAAGAAGATGAAAAAGTAATCTGAGAAACATTACGTCAGAAGCAAGTACTTAAGTGAGTATAAGTGAAAGAGAGGGAATACTAGATACAGTAAAATGGAGGAAGATAAAAGTGAATAGGATTTTGTTTTAAAGGTATACTTACATTAACAGAAGAAAATGCAACGAGAATATTGTCTAACTCCTAAAAGCTGAACGAGAAATACCAAACTAATTTCAATTCATTTCTTTAAAGTTGACTGACGTAGGGGCTTTATGCGTGACGTATATTGGTACACTTCTACCAAAGAGTATTATTTGGGGATTTATAAAAAATATTTCATCAACCATTTTTTTTAATCTGTCTGTACATAGAATGAAGCAACCAAAAGTCTCGTTGAAGGATAAGGAGAAAAGGAAGAAGGATGCAACTTCTTCAGAAGGTGGAGAAGAATAAAGCTTCATGTGCCAAGAAGAAAACATGACAAGTGGATATAGATGTGCCATGAAGGACTTGTTGCAATCGACCAAATGATAATAATAATAATAATGGCAATATTTTTCCTAATATAATCGGCTGCATGATGTGCTAGGCGAGGGGAATGGAATGACTTTGACCATCGTCAAATGTTTTTCTCTTAAAATGATAACCTTTAATTTCTGTATGTAGAGTAAATACAGTGTTCGTGTTTGAATTCCTGGTAAATTTCACTATCCCTTATTAACTTTTGTTGAAATTAATATCTTCAAATCAGGAGAACAGGCGGTGTATAACGAGAATTATAATCATATATTGGAACATATTTTTATTCTTTCAAAAGAATGAACTATTTTATATTTTTTTTTCAATTGACAACTTTGGTGCGAAATGTTATATCTTGACCGAAGAGGTGAGAAGGTTTCTACGTAAAAGGGTGAAGAGTCTGCCTAAGAGTAATGAATGATTACGCATTCTGCAGTATGCAATATAAGAATGGAAAACAAAAACATTTGTCAAAATAGAAAGTGTATTCTCACTAACAATAACATGGAAGGTGTGGAAAAATATGATTTAAAGAGGATTACTCATTGATACCCGTCAGCGTTTTTTTATACCCAGTCCTTAAGATTTCAAGGAATAATTACAGACAAAGATTCTTTATTCTTAATTATAGGTTGATAGGTTCTTTATAAAATATTTTTAGAATGTAATAAGTCATTAAATGCTATTAAAAGAAAATTCTAAAACCAGCTAAAATATAATATACGTACAAATTTACATACTACAAAAGTATCATGACTTACGTTTATGGGTCATGTTGCTTTAGGATTGAAGTCGATTCAGCATTCCATGGAAATATATTTTTCTCATTGTTTTATACGGATATAGCAATGCTGATTGTTGTACTCTTCATTAAACCTTTCTGTATTAGGGAAATAGGTGCGTGATTTAAATCTACTATGTGCGTAATTTTTTTTTAAAATGTACAGCACACAGAGGAAATTTGCGTAAATCTTTTATAAGGAGCTCAATTTCCAATTAACACTTTGATACCTATACATGGAGGGAAGCTTAACTTTCTTTGGAACTAAACTTTCAAACAAACTAAAATTATGTTAAAGCAGGGCAGATCCGATGACAGCATCTGAAGTGAGTATAAACTTTAAACTGTATTTTGTATGGAGCAGTCTAGTAACTTTTGACTTCTGCTCGTCACGATTCGGCCTATTTACATCTAGTTAAAACTTCCATGCCCCTGACCTGATTCGAACCTGTGGCCTTCGATTCACTGGCATAACACCTTAGACCACACGGCTATCTGGTTGGCGTCTGAATTTCGTCTACGAAAATGAGCGTGATTTCTTTCACCAGAGAAGCTTAACTAAAAGGAATGGACCTGCCAGATGTAGAGTCATCAGATTAGAAACAGTCGAAGTTGCTTCATGTAAATCTGAAATTAGTTTCTCTCTCACTGCTTTGATGGAGGCAAGTAGCTCGTTATAGACGAACAAAGCGGGATTACAAGAGAACCACTGCGAAAGTAGACAATTTTTATAAATTATAGAGTACGAGAAACATTAGAGTTTAAAAGTGAAAAGGTCCTATCATAAGAATGTAGTTAAGAAATAGTGAAGAATGTTGTGAAGTTTCGCTTGAACATATGAAAAATATTTCTAAATGTTTTGTAAAATATGGGAAAACAGAATACACAGTCTTATCTAACCAACTCCAAATACAGCTCAGGGACCATTTTACATTGGAGACAATTGCAACAAAGAGAGGATTTCAGAAGGACTCCATTCTGGCTTTTTTAAAAGTACCACTACAATATTTGCCTGAAGTGACCGAGGGAAATCGGGAAAAACCTCACACAAGATTATCAGTTTCTGCCCTCGGAACTACAGCCATTCGAATGCGAAGACAATTCTCTACCAACAGAGTAAGGGTTGGATTTCATGAAAGCTTGCGTTTCTTGCGATTTGGATGAGTAGCCAATTGAAACGCGTGTTTTATTACGTGTTCTACATATTACGCTACTCACCCTAATCGCAAGCAAAGCACGCAAAGCAAGCATGCATGTAAATCAGCCCTTATGCTTAAGGGGCGTTGCAACTATTTAGGAGCCAATTACACGTCCTATAATATAGCTAGCGTGGAGGAAGACGGTGTTTTGAGGAAGGCCAGTGGCGTTCGTTCGTTTTGAAATAATTAAATAAATGAAACCCAAATAGCCCTTAATTTTCAATCATCTTATATCTGCCAAGACTGATTTTGATATTAACGAAATTTATTATTCATGTTCTCTGCAATTCTATCACAATAAAGATGAACTGAGTTAAAATTTGTTATTATTGTATACTAACTACCCTCCTCAACATTTGATTCCGTAGGCATAACCATTAGTTCAAGACGATGATGTTTTTAATAATTCATGAATCAGAACTTACATTTACTGAAAGATATATCTGTTGTTGTTTTTTTCATTTTATTAAAAAAAATGTTTGTCCCGAAGGTACAAAGAATTCGCGAAAACTTTTGATTCTGTAATCTGATTTGATGAATAAACGGAATTTACTCTCATGTTGAATCGCTAATATAAGATGTGTGTGTATAGAATGTATAATTTCACGACTAGCTTAATAACGTTTTTGCTAAATGACTGTAAGCAAGGAAAGGAAGGATTACCTGAAAGAACGTCCTCTTTTCTCCTCCACTTTGCATTTGGAGTTGATGGAAGTCGAGAAATGTTCTGAGAGTAACGGTCTTCTTATTTTGATTGATTTCATACTGAATTTAAATGACCCCGTAACGTTATTGTAAAATAAAATAAATGTATTATTCAGAAAAGCGTTAGATTTTGAAATAAAACACAATGTTATAAATCAAATATAATTGAGAATTCCCATTCATATGGTACTTATTCCAATAATTTTGTATGAATATTATATTCAAAAGACGAATAAAAAGTACACAGTGAGAAAATAGATTTACATCTATTATTACAGTACTGTTAGAAAAACCGCGATCTTCGTTACACAATGTATTTATTTCATTATGAATAATACCTTTTCTGTGCAGATGTCTCTACACTAAAGCAATGGAGGAATTTAATAATGTCACTTTCGTTACGTGGAAATAAAACAGAATCTTATCAATCATGGATATAATCAAACTATAGTGTAATGTGATCGCATTCAGGTGGATGTTTCTGTGTGTAAGGTGATAGTCAGTAGCTGAGAGTTTACATATTCATCTGGAATCCTTCATTTCAGTCAAAGCAAGTGTAAGTTTTGAGAACCACGGTCAAATATGGGTATCTCCAATAACGATATACAGCAATACATGCTTAAGTTAAGTCTAAGTGTAAGTGTAAGGTGGTGACTGTTATTTTTTTATGAATATTGTGTTCAGGATAACAGTTAAATAATAATTATTATTCTTTCAAAAAACAACCGACCAAGCTGACAGCTTTATAGAAAAGTAAGCTATTAAGAAGAATACTGCGACTCATGCTTGTTTATTCCATTTTGAGGAAACTTTGTAAGTAGATACAAATATCTTTACTATTACAATATAGATTTAGAATAATGTAATTATGTGAGAATGTAGATTAAGTTCCACGATAATATATTATGTTTCTCTATTCTCCGAAGTTTGTGAGCAAGATCTCCTTGCACGCAGTGAAATATCTATTCCATAGTAGAAATAAACAATATTATAATCGAGAGTCCACAATATATTGCAGCTCGACCTGACAATGCGGCAACTTCACAACAGATGGCAAGAAGTAAAACATACACATATTTACGTGAATCATTACATTTGAGTGCATCATATGAAGGTGAGAAATTAATTTGATTAAGGACAATATATATATTTGTTGAACTCAGTTAGGTCACTGAACACATAAGTCATACGAGATAGTAATACCAAATTTTCTTCTAAATTTACATCTAATTTCGTATATAATACTTATGTTTGTTATAAAGATCTGTTTCTCCAATGGGACATTAATTATTGCTTAACGACAATAAACGTGTTAATCTTAATCTGGGATAGAGCCTAAATTTTCGCATGCTTTAGAATGTTTAAGAATCGACTAAGTCTAGTGTTTCTTTCATAAACTTTATTTTGTGTGGACGATTTTAGTAATTTTATATTCCGGTGTGTTTCGACTACACGAGTGCATTTTGAAATCTATAAACAGCCCGCCCCAATATGGGAGTCGAACCCGCAACCTCTTGCAAGAAATACTTGAGTCCAGTCCACACGGTTATCGAAGTGAGCAAATGTACCATTGGAAAGCTGACAATAACAGTAAAAATGGTACGATTATTATGCGAAGAAATACAGTAGAAAAATTAAGAAATATAACTGTATTTCTCGTTCAATGGTACCTACAAAGGAAAGCAGTTTTATCGGTGCATTATAGTGTACCGGTTATAATATGAAGTGAACTATCTACCTGATGATGTTATATGGAAGTCTACGGATTTTGTGTAAAGATACCTACATATTTTATAAACGTCTATCCTATTGTTTCTTATTATATTTTACCTTGATGGTTTTGTGTTTTAGTTCCAGTTCTCCTGTTTATATTGGCATGGTAATCAAATATGGTTTAAGAAGACGAATGTTTGAATTAAGTAGGCCCTATATTGAATATAAGAGAAGACAGATTTGTCAGCTTATATGTTGACTATATGATGAGCAATAGATACAAATAGTAGGTTACGAACATATATATTAGTAATTGTTTCTATGAAGATGTCAAAGGTTATTACCTGTGAATATATACTACGTGTGGGTGAGAACCAAAGCTCTCAATACGACTGTTCAGAAGTTTCGTATTTCTGTATCATTAATTAAGTTTATTGGTAATTATTCTGAACATGCATTATGGTTCAAATATACTTTGATGTGTACAAATATTAGAAATTTAATAATATACTTCAGTATTTTTTACTCAGAGTTAAATGAATGATCTTTATCTCTGTAAGCAAATCTTTAGCATATCAGTCGATTGCACACAGATCACTGTTTCGTCGCTACGATTTATTTAGTACACTCAGTACCATCTTTACATTACTTCAACTGGCGCAGGGATATGGTATCTGGGAGTACTAATTCACATCTTGCATTTGAAAATTTTAATCCGGAAACAGTGAATATCGCCATTTATTTGGAGCAACCCAACACTATTTGTAATATGTGGGATATTTCAACTAGTAAAAAGTCATGCTTTTCATTTCTTTAATTGCTCACGAGCTCTATACAATATTACGTGACTTGTGTGTACCGCTACCGGTTAAAGATTAAGCTTTTGAGATATTGTCAGCTAAGTTGAGTATTATAAGCCGAAAACAAATTTGATCGTTGTATAAATTCTATTCCTTGAAGCAATCTGAATTTCAGCCTTCAAAAGATTTTCAAATGGATTTAAAACGTTAAGCTAATAAATGTGATTTTGGTGATAGCAACGAAGACATGATAAAGGACCAAATAGGTATAGGTGTATTTGACGAATCTACCCGCAAGCCTCTCTTAGCAAACCCTAAATTAATTCTGCAAAAGGCTATTGATGTTTTATATATAGAAGAACAGATTGAGCGTGATGCTGCCATACAAAAGTCCCTATTGTCAATGTTTTTTTTAGTTACGTTTCAACAGCAATCCACTTTTCAAAGCAACCTTTCAATAAGTATCAATTTTCTTATAGTAATAAGAAAACCTGTTTCAGATGTGGTTTGTTGCATGTGGATTACAATAAATAAAATCATCTCCTTGCAAAGCGTGCGACCGTATTGGCCTCTAGACAAAAATGTGTAAATCAAATAGTAGATTCTTTAGCTACTGTCAAATTGGAAATATTCATACAACCAAAGCTGTTACTCAGACATTACAAGATATCGCGTCTGGTTCGTAGAAGATTGTCCTTCTATTGTACCTGATACTCCGCAAAATGATCATGATTCTATAATGATAATAATGCCACCTTCTATAAATGGTAATAAGGTCAAATGTGCTATTCATACTGGCATAGCTTTTAATTTAGTGTTACTAAATTTTAAGATCATTGATACTAAAGTCTTGACACAAGCTGCCGTTAATAATGAAATACATCAAATAAATGTCCTAAGCTAGAATATTGTCAGGAATTGGAAAAACAATTGCTTGCAATAAAAGATGGACAGAAGAAAATGTTGTTTTTCGTTTATTCTGTTCCAAAGACATTAGACAAGTTGCTTCGTAAAGTGTCGACTATAGAAAATCTGGTTACTTTTTGGTCTGATGATAATAATGAGGTTAAGAGTCAATCTCAAAATAAGATAGATTCACTCAATGTCACGGCTTTTATTTCTAGCACGGCTGAAGTTGAAAATACAACTGAGATAATTAACAATTTTGTAGTCCGACGTTAGTAAATCGAAATGGTTAACTAAAGGTACTAAAATGATTCCCAAATGTAATAATTCTAGAAAAAAGTGTAGATTTAATTGAAGTTGAGAAGGACTACGAAATCACGGGATGGGTAAACAATCATTGGTTTCTACATAAACTTTTTAATCACAATTTTGGAAAACAAAAACCTAATTGACAACGTTTTGTTGATGAAGGGAGGCTTTCTGAGGCAATTAGTTTACTCAAATTAATGTGACGTATTGAATAGCTTGAATTTGATTAATTTATGTTGATGCGAATTATTGGCTATTCATAGGACTTGATTATGTTCTTTTGAATTATTTTATGGTTTCGGAAGTAAACACATAGTATATTTAATCAATAATTAATGTTTCATGGAATGCTTTTATGTCAATGGAAATTAATTGGATTAACTATTAGATTTCTTAACGAGTACAGTCTATTTTAACGGAATTATGAATATGAATTTTGGTGGAAGTCTGTTGTGGTGAGGAAAATGCAAGTCATTATAGTTTTGTTGTTCTATACATCAGTTCTATTATGAGTAATAGATGAACATAATTGGTTTTAAAGAAAGTAAGTTGGTACATTAGGGTAATATAATGAATGGTAATTGATGAAGCAAATGTATCAATGTTTTTTATGGAACGTATACAATGGTTGTTTTTAAGTCTTGTAACCCGACGCCTTTCTTGTTTTTCAGAAAGGTGGGATGATTAATATGAAGTGAACTATCCGCCTGATGGCATCATATGGGAGACAGTGTTGTATTTCCAGAATTTTCACAGGATATACGATGAGAATTTTTTAGTATACAACTCATTAAGCGGAGGCTATACTGCAAAAAAAACAAAAAAAAAACGTTGTGGTTATTCAATGTTTCTCGGTCCCCGGGGCGATCATCACGTTTTTTAATGTTAAGTCAACATAACAAATGGTGTTGATTTTGGTGATTCAACACAATGGATTTGTTGTCAATGCTGAATCGACACAATGGAGTGTATCATATTAGCACAACCACTGTGCTGAATCGATGAAATTAACACATTTATTGTCTTAACGCAAAGAGTAGTGGTCACCTTGGAACACTAAAAAGGGTTGAATCAACACCTCTATCTTTTGTCAAGATGGTATACGCTAAAGTGTAAAGTTAATCAGAGGGTATACGGTGTATACCTCCGTATAACCTCGACTACATCCCTGGTGGGAGTCTACGGATTTTGTGTAAAGATACCTATATATTCTATAAACGTCTATCATATTGTTTCTTATTATATTGTACCTGTTTCGGTTCCAGTTCTCCTATTTGCATTGTCATGATCATCAGATATGGTTTAAGAATATGAATGCTTGAATTAAGTATATTGAAGATAAAAGCAGAACGGATTTGTCAGCTGATATGTTGACTACATGACGAGCAATGCATACAAATTATATGATACGTATATATATATAATTCACAGCCATATTCAATCCACTACTTGATGAGGCCTCTCCCGGAGGGAGGAGGTGGTCTACTGCTCCCACGCTGACCAGACGTGTTGGGAGAGGAGAACCGAAGCTCTCAACTGTTATCACTACCTCTGTATTCAGGTAGCTCCCCAATTGGCCTCACGACGCTCGGTGGACGCCGCACAGACAACACCATCAGGAGTACTGCAACGGTCAACCGTCCAAGCACTGACCAGACCCAGAGCTGCTTGACTTTAGTGATCTTACGGGAACCGGTCGACCAGCTCGGCTAGGGCGTTGGTATATATATATATATATATATTAGGGTGGTCTTTATTTCTATGGAATTTCCTTTGACGAACCCCCTAAAATAGTTCCATATGGGACCAAATTAAGCCAGGAAAAAGTTAGATCCATTGAAATAATATTAATTGGTGTCTCAAGCGACCTAAAGTTTTGAATGCGTTTACAATACGGAAAATCTGGAAAATATACAGAGTATATGGGGAAAATCTGGAATAAACCCTTGTAATTTACAAGTGGCTTAAGGGAATGGGAAGATATCTTGGATAATGGGATTAGAGGAAGAGACCAAAGTAATTTTGTTTAGCATTATCATGGCGGCAATCTTGAAGTCCGCCATCTTGGATTCAGGTCAACATTTTCAAATAGGAAGAGGGTCATGTGACACCGTTTTGGGGGAGCTTTTCACCACAAACGTAAATCTGGCAGTATTTTTAAGTTACCTATAATCATGTAAGAGTTATTACGTGTGAAAAACGAAATGCTTCGATGTAATGTTATTTTATTGTAGTTACGGCCCACAGATTTGTAAGAATTTTGGAAGTCTTTTACATAAATTGAAACAAGTTGCTAGAGAAAGTTAAATCTTTTTTTTCGCTATGAACTACAAATAAGTTTCCATCAAGATGATTCATAGAGCATTCTGAGGAAAAAAGAAAAATTATAACTTGGAAGAAATTGAAATATCCCTTATTTATGTAGTAGCTTTCTGGAAAGTTTTCAGTCTTGCTTTTGCTACATAGTTCACTTTTGTCACGTCTAGCAAAAGATTGTCTGCGGGCCTTCACTATCTGCAAAAAAAACTGTTTCTGCTCCTCATTTTTCGTCAGAACGTTGTTGTAATCTTCCATTAGTTTCACTCCCCTTTCTGCTGCATCGTTTCCTACGTGGATGAATTGAACTACTGTCTTTCCTTGAAGATAGTCATTGATATTTGACCATGAAATTGGATCACACTCAAGAAACCCTTTAGGTATTTTTAATATCTCGAAGAAACTTTTTGTGTTTGTTGTATCAAAATCACTGATTTCTCTTTTCACAAGAATTTTTATCTTATCACTTTGCTGTTTCACGGTTTCCCCTTACAGTTTTAATTTTTCAATCATTTTTTTGTGTTTCCATTATGCTAACTTCATCATCAAAAAGCCCCAACGCTACATGTTCCTCCGTCAAGTACCATAGATGGCGAAAAAATTTAGATAGAGCTACTTCAGATAATTCTTCATCTATTTGTCTATAACTTTACAAACCTTTCAAGAATTGCAGATCTTGTAATGGTGAATGGGATGCTTGATCACATTGAAACCAAGCCTGCACATATAGTGGTATAAAAAAATGCATACTCTCCGAAGACCCGTTTCTAATTGCTTCGTTAAACGAAATTGTTGTCGAAAGAGAAATATTTTTAAACAGTAGATTTCTTTTCCCATCCACCTTGCATGGTAAATTGCTCCAGACAAACGAAAGAAAACGCCTCGAGGAGGTATGCCACCCAAGAATATGATGGTCAGTCAGTTCTAAAAATTCTCTGTAATCTTCTCTGTGGTGTCCTGCTTCTACAAGTTTCATAGCAAAATTTAATACTTCATTTCTTACATCGGAAATATTGTTCCTTAGATCATCATCATCAATTTCTGGAATAAAGTTAGTGCAATCTATGTTAGACCACTCGTTCTGAAAACTCTTAAATAGGGGAACGTTCGGTCCAGATGCAAACAAAACACAACACTTATCAAATACACATTTTAAAACCAATTCATAAATATGGTGTCTACAAGGAAGGTATAGATGATTTTTTTGGAGCTTCTGCTCTAGCGGAATGGAAGCACCGTTGACAAGACCCATATTGTAGGGAGTAGTGTCACAACAAACTGCCTGCACGAACTTGACCAAATTCCATTCTTCAAGCGAATGAACTATACTAGTAGCAATATGTTCTGCAATTGATGATGACAAAATTGGAACACCAATTAGCCTCTCATGACCATCTCCTGTAATAATTATTAGTTACATGTCGACAGTCTCTCTGCCAGTCAAATTCGGCAGTAGTTTTCTGTCCCAATGCACAACTAACGCACTTGATTTACTCTGACTTTGTGTTTTGTGGTTCTGTGCAACTTTGCTACGAATTTTCTCCTGGCATCGGTGAATGGAAAACTTATTTATTACTAGTTCCTCTACATTATGACCTAATGCTTCTGCCGTGGCTGTCAGAATATGTATTGCAGCTCTAACATTGACCTTGTATCAATCAAGAGCAGCAACCAGTCTTGGAGTAATAAAATTAGTATTTCCTCTTTTGCATCTCTTGGAAGGTCCGGGCACACACACATCCATTTTTACATTTTCTCTAACTTTCTCAACTGGGTTTTTCTCTTCATTACTTGAACTGCTTACCTCCATGTCTTTCGTTGTATAAATTTCAAACAAATCATTTTCATAAGGTCATTTTCTCTTGCGTTCCTCTTTCTTTTGAAGCTGTGCGTATCCCTTTTGTTCTTTTCGCGCCAAACTTATGTCTTTACCAACCATGCTAAGAGGTCGTCCTTTCTGTCTTTGAGACAAAAGAAACTATCTATCTTCCTTGATTTTAATAATACCTAGAGCATTTGCGTGGGCTATATCAAATAAATCAGGCAGACTATTTGAGAAGGCTTCTTCTTTTTGCCTTTGCACTTCACTCGACCTTTTATTGTTCTGTAATACTCGCCATTTCTCATACAATGCAATCAGGTTGTCAACACTGCGTTGGGTATCCTTTACCAGGATTCTTGCCTTTTGCCAAAATACCTCAGTTTCTTTAACAGCTAATCGTGCCCTTTCCATCATTATCAGATTTACCGTTTTCAAGTTGTAGAAAAAGACACTCAACACTTGTTTGTTTGATGGTAATTTACTTCCCAGAATCTTCTTCATTAGCACTACCAATTAAATGAATTCCTTTTCGACGCGTGGTTGTATCCGCAGCTTGCATTTTTACATAAAAACTTACTAGAAAACTGAAATATTCAGCTGTTAACCCTGAAATTTGAACTAAAGTAACCCTTACCTCTGTACCATACAAATACTAAAATAGATATAAAATTTTGCGGTGAGCTTCATTTTAATATTAAAAATCTAATATCAGGCAGTAAGAATACGGCAAGCAAACAAAACTCTTTGCCTGCAAAATAATTAAAATATTTTCTATTATTACGCATTTACACTTTAAACAACTAAAAAAAAAAAATAGAAAGTATAAACAGTATATGCTGCTGCCATCTATTGACCAACCGGGAAACCAAATTAACTAGGAAGTAATTACATTGTATTGAATATGACAAATAAATATGCTATTCCAGTAATTAAATGCATTAATACATTATCATTGTTGCGATATTTACTAAAATTAATATATGATTGAATAATAGTGCCACAAGCACAAAGATTTCTCCTTTTCACAGGCAGTAATAATTCTTACACAACTAAAGCTATCTTTAAAATATTGCCAGATTTATGTTTGTGGTAAAAAGCTATCCCAAAACGATATGTCACATGACCCTCTTCCCATTTGAAACTTTTGACTTGAATCCAAGATGGCGGACTTCAAGATGGCCGCCATGACAATACTATACAAAATTTGGTTCTCTCTTTTACTAGTTCCATTATCCAGGGTATCTTCCCATTCCCTTAAACCGTTTCTAAATTACAAGAGTTTGTTCGAGATTTTTCCCATATACTATGTATTGTAATTGGATTCAAAATTTAGGTCGCTTGAGGCACCATTTAATATTATTCAATGGAGCTAATTTTTCTCCTGCCTTAATTTGGTCCCATATATATATATATTAGTTATTGTTTCTCTGAAGATGTCACGGGTTATTTATTACATGTGAATATTTGCCACTTGTCGCTGAGAACCAAAGCTCTGAATACGACTGTCCACAAGTTTCGTATTTCTGTATCATTAATAAAGATTATTGGTAATTATTCTGAACATACGTTCTGGTTCAAATATACTTTGAAGTGTACACATATTGGGAAGATAATAAGTCTTTTTTGCTCAGAGTTAAATGAATGATCCTTATCTTTGTAGGTAAGTCTTTAGCATATCAATCTATTGAATACAGATCACTGTTTCGTCGGCTATGATTTATTTAGTACACTCATTACTATCTTATCAGGGAAAGTTTACATAACTGGGGTTATTCATTGAGATGCATCTAAAAATGGACAATATATCTAGTACTGGAGGTACACACCTTTATCCATTCAGAGCCGAAAATTGTTCCATGATTGTACGTCTAGAGAGTTTTAAGTGATTGTTAGCTGTGTTAGGATAATTTTGTATTTTGTAAAACGTGTTTTCTTCTAATGCTGCTGCTTATTCGTATTCTACATTGACCAGCTAAGAATACTGAATAATATCGGGTTAATTCTTATTGATATATATTCCTTACCATTCATTCCTAGTCTATCCTTATATCACTATCAATATTTAAATTTTGGAGTTCTTTTTAAATGCGTGGGTTTGCAGGTTATTTACGTGAGAGCGTGAGTTGATGCTTGAATGTGTGTGACTCACGCATTTTGCGTGAGAATTCCTGATAAATTCAATTTGTCGTTTCGAAGCAGTTTAACAAGACGTTATGTGCAAAACTCAGAGTTAGAAAAAGGATCAGAGATGGGGTCAGAAGTATTTTTATTTTAACTTTAAAGGATTAAAAAAATACAATATGTAATCTATCTACATTAATTATATGGTACCTAGTAAAGAGTGATATGGTAAACTGTTTTATATTAAGTGAAGGTATTTTGTGAATGCTGTTTCAGGTATAAACCTTATTCAACTTGTTTGATGTTCAGACGAGGAAGATATAAGAAGGTGAAATACTTCTACCATTTTACTTCTATGCTCAATTATGTTTGTATTACATATTTCTTTCAGATGTGGATGACAAAGGGGCTCGCGTCACCAATGATTCTACAGAAATGTCCCAGACTTTACTAAACCATAAAATAAACAATTAAAGTTTGTTCAATAAAACAGGAAAATAAATGAAAAATTATAATAAGCGAGAAATCGTATCATTGGTTACGTTATATCACACAGGAAATAGGGCCAAATTCGTGTCTCTGGTCTTAACAATACGAAAATTTAATCGTTTTGATCACATTAGGTATAACAATCTTGCGTTGTGAATCTAAAGAGGTATAGACTAATTCTCACAGGACTATATTTTTTTTTACCTAGATCATCTACTTTACATAACTTTTTATCCTAACTTATAACTTTTCCATTACTGCCCCATAGAAATGCTTTACTAGGGACGCCATTGTTCAGACATGACAGGCTCAGACCATAGCTGTCTGTACAATAAATGTTATGAAATTTAAGAAGTAAATAAACTAATAATGAATAGAAAAAAAGTTGATGTAATACTGACTGTCATGCAACTGTCTAGAAGAAAAATGACAGAAAATTGCTTACATTTAAGGGTGTAATATTTTATGGCCTTCAGGTGTCGGTTCCTCAGGCCGAGAACTATTTGTGTTATATACATTTTAAATCACATACGGGAAAATGATTCAGAGTAGGGCCATGAGTGCAGAAAGCGCGAGCACTAACTAATCTGAGGGAGGAGGACCTAATATTGGGAAAGTGAGTAATATGATAATAGCTCCAACTACGTAATTAAGGTTAATGTTGAAGAAGTTTCTTATTGAAAATGTGCATTTCGAAAATTGGCCAGATCAATGGGCAAATGTTAGTTTTTGTACAATTTGGATCTTGTAGTGTTTGCTGACAAAATACGTGGTTCCAGTCTTAGGGAGTCAAAGCACGTGACCAAATTTGTTAATAAATTCACAGAAATGTTTTTGCTACCACTGAAGATGGGTTTGTACCGCAATGATTAAGAAAAAAAATAATCTTTATATATATAAACAGATAAGGTAAAATTAATTGTAAGGACAGGAACAGCATTATGGCTTACGCCCGTCCCGATTATAGATTTAAGTTATAACTCATGATACAGTTGTTACTTCTGGCACTGGAGTTGAAACAAAAGCACACCATTTTTTACTACTGTAAGTACACATACACCGAGGAATTGAACACTAGCAAGCCAAGAAGAAAAAGATTGTGTAGAGAGAAAAAGGAGAGGGAAGGAGAGAGAAGGAGAGAGAGATCAGTTAGGAAATCTTAAGGAAGGTAACAGAAGCAAACGAAATTCGGAGGAGGATAAAATCAAGGCTAATATTTTCCCAGAAAATAAACATTGAGATAGCAGCAATTTTTATAGTATCTTCAGCGAGCAATTCATTGTGCGTACTGGCAACTCGTTAAATATTTCGTACAAAGTTAATGGATTAAAATCTTATTAATCCTACTGAAATATGAGTGTTTTGGGTAAAAGAAAGGCACTTTAGGTGGGATGATTTACACACATATTTTGTGGGCGTGTGGTCCTATAATCATGCCGGTGGGGTCTCATTAAACAGAGTAGATTGGAGTTTACCTTAAGAATACCAGTACCTCCGGTAGCCAGGCTTGACACTCTAGCTCATTAAACTCAGTATGAAACACAATACAAATAATATACCAGGTGTATGCACAAGTAGTTTCCTTTTTACCTAAGAGATGGCGCCAGCGAAAAATACGCAGCGTATTCACTTGACACATACGGCAGTTTGTTCGTCTAACATTAAACTACAAACACACACAAGTTGAGTCCGCCAAACACTAACGTCTTTGTCTTATCGTTCAGTGATCATGTCAAAGTTTGTGCCTGAAAAAGAACGTTTGCGGCACGCATTGCTTTTCTTATTTAATCAAAAGAAAAAGGCTGTTGAAAGTCATCGTGTGCTGGTAGGAACATATGGTGAACACGCTCCATCGATTAGAACATGTGAGACATGGTTTGGATAATTTAAAAGTGGTGATTTCAATGTGAAAGACAGTGCGCGCTCTGGTAGACCACAAAAGTGCGAAAACGAGCAATTGCAGGTGTTATTGGAGGATAACCCAGTGGTGTGTTTCTAAAAAAATAAAGTGGTCTGGCGGCGGACTCATGTAGGGGGACGGACTTTCCTCCACTATTAGATTTTGTTTTTGCAAACGCAAATTTCACACCTAGACATACCTCGCTCTCTCCCCAAAGGCGATAGACACCCGGACCCAGAAACCAACTTCTATATACCCCAAAACCAACTGCCTGGCGCTCTAGTTACCAACTTTTACTCAAATCAGCTTGTGAGTTGGGACATTATGTAACCTGTTAAGCATAAAGAAATGATAATAAAAAAGCCCAGGAAAGGGTGGGGAGGGAATTTTGCGAAACTTATTTTGTATTTGAGGGTTGATATATTTCAAAAGTAGAATTCTGGGATGCAACTTATTTACGAAAATCTTTCAAATTCAAAAAAAACACATAATTAATCAGAGTGGTGGCTGCAACACTACTGATTTTTAAAATTGCAAAAATATTCCCAGTCCAGGAAGCAAAGGAAATGTCCGTTGTTGCGCAAAGGAGAGAAAGAAAAGTAAGAAAATAAAATCTAATTAATAATAATAAGTACCTTTTTCACCTAAAATTTTTAAACAATTCCCTTTGTTGCGCATGCAGTTTTATTAAACAAGGTATTGTTTTCTTTTTGGCATTGTTATAGTCAGCAGGAAATTTCTAAGAAATTCAACCAGTGGTTCAAGTAACTGAAGTAAGAGGGAAATGGAAAAATGAGTATTACCAACAACAAACAACTGAGCAGCAGAACGCTTTGTCCCTGTCCCAGTAAAATAGTTGTTTCGTTCAATAGGGAGGTAGTTCAATCGTGAACTAATTAAACCCATGTTATATGTATTCAGTGTTTTATATTTTATTACGTTGCGTCTTCTTACTTAGGAGGTCGCCTCCTTACGTTCGATGCGGACAACTCCTGGTGTACTGTGGACATTCAGAACACGTATTCATGGACGTAATTTGGAATGTCCTGGGTTCAAACAGAGTGGTCGGCTATCCTGGCTGAGGTTTTCCGCGGTTTCCTGTCTCGCCTGGCGAATGGCTGGATGGAACCTAATATTTCCTAATAAAGATAACCGTTTCCATCCTCAAACCTATTCGTAAGTCTCAAATAAAAAATGTGCAATAAACCATCTCTTCTACCTTCTTTTTCGTAATTTATAAGTTTTATAAATTTTGAATTGTGAAAAAAGACTAGATCTGACGGTTAGAGAGTTACTTTGATACTATTTCTTAAATATTTAAAAAATTTCCGTTTCTTAAAAGATAAAGTATTGTTAATGTTTTCCCATTTGGTAGTTTTTACTTCTTCTTCTTCTTCTTCTTCTTCTTCTTCTTCTTCTTATTATTATTATTATTATTATTATTATTATTATTATTATTATTATTATTATTATTATTATTATTATTATTATTATTATTATTATTATTATTTGGGACTTACGATTCTTCGATTGGCATTATAGCTGATTGATAATTATACGGTTGGGTTCGAACAAGCATATAAGAGAGGAAGCGGCAACGGTCTTATTGTTAGGTACTATACCAAGCATTTGCCTTATGAAACTGAAAACTCGTGGAAAACTTCAGTCAAGATGGTTGGCCACTGGATTTGAACTCAGGATCTTTCGAATATTACGCCAACATTCAAAGACCTGAGTCACGGTTACTCCGTCCGTTTGATTTCAATTTTTAATACAAAGATACAAATGGTATCTTCATTCCTGAACAGGATTTATGAAAATAATCTTCCATATCTTTCCTTGGTCTCATCAGACGAATGTCGGGACTGTATCTAATGACAAGATCATGGATATTTCTCTCCATATGTCTCTGTCCATAAGCCTTAGTGGGGAATCGATTTGAAAAATTGAAAATTATCTTTGATTATGATTGTCTGGTTTGTTTATGCAAGCGGAAAATAGTCAACCTTAGATCTTCACGGAGGAAGCCTTATCATTTGTTGTTGCTTACCCATCCGTTTCTGTTGTCCTATGTAGCAACTGATGACAATTGCATCTCGTCTTGTTTGAAGCTTCAAAATCAGTTATTGCCTTTACATGTCATCTGTCGAATAGATATACCGTTACCTCTCCCCCGGTTCCTCCTTTTCCACGCTTATTAATACTAGTCAACTAGAGACGAACCATGTTTTCTATCCTTCTTTCCGCACAAGATATGTTTTTGTTTCCTCTTTGGTACAACAACAAATATTACTATCTTCTCTCTGCCCAATTTGGCACATTTTTTTAAAACTTGTCTGTGTCATATACCGCCGATTTTAGTCCTAACAAGAAAATAACCTGAAAGTATGGAGGGAGGGGGATGAAAAGGGGTATTATCTTTACAGTTTCCAAGATGCTTTTCAGTTCAGCCAAATGTAGCGGTTGAATGACTGCATTTACGAACTTTGGGATACACTTGCTGTTAAGAGAACATTTATGACAAACGGCTGAAATTTTTATTAAAAAGACTGTTTTGAAGGGTGGATGCCTCGCAAATACCGGTCAAACAATTATTTCACTGCCTTGCCACTACTAGACCGTAGACGGACTTTCATTGACTCTGCCCTCGCTAATAACATACCCTTAAACTGCCAGATCTGATATCCACAATCCATTTCCTCTCAAAGTTGAAATAAACAGCATACTGTTGTAATTCTTTAACGAATATGTTCGATCAGAAATTAGTTTCACATTCATGTGGTTGATTCAAACCTTTGATTTCAAATTAAAAACAAGAAAAACTAAAATATGCCTAAAA
>JAGDQP010030030.1:7621-22914 GCA_022664845.1 Lepisma saccharinum | reverse complement strand
ATTGAACGAATTACAAAATTACACCATCAATAATTTAATTTCTTCGTAATGCCAAACAAAGACTCGTTAGTAAGCATGTATATGTAGCAAAATATAAAAATGAAAATTTACGTATTTATGTTAAAAGAAATGTCTCCATAGGAGAGTTGTTTGATTTAGAAATTGCCGAAAATAAAGTTATCTCTATTTTAGCAAGTGAAGTGCATCCTGATGTTTGGGATAAATCATTTCATAATGAGCTCCCGCAGAATGTTAGAGAATTAGGAGGGCTCATTAATAAATATGTCACTCACGAAACTTATGTTAATCAATTTCAAAATAAGTCTACTTATCGTGATTGCGGTCTGCCAAGTAATGATAAAAATAGTGATGTTAGGCACGTGTGTGATCTTGAAGGAGCCAGTGGTAGTGAAGATCTGAAAGCGACAATAGTGACACTTTACAAGGTATATCTACTTTTCGTCAAATAGACTTGGTAAAGGAACAATATATGGGAATTAATGAGTAGAGTAATTTACAACTTGAGTTACGTGAAGATACAAATTTACTGAGATGACATTTCATTTCATTTAATCTTTCTGGAAACAATTTGTTTGCATAGTTAGATTGCGCTGCTGAGGTTAATGTAGTGCAAGTTACACTAGCTGCTTATTTAACCCGGAAATTAGGATTTATACTTCGAAAAAAAAAACACAAAGTTAGTGGCAGTTCTTTCAAAAATACTTCTATAACTTTTGAACAATGTTTTACTTTTAAAATTAAACTGGATAAGAAATTGGTTGAACTCACTGCATTTACGTATCAAAACTTGAATGTGCCGCTGTTTCTTGGAAATACCTACTTGACGCCTATTCCTGCGATGTGAAATTAGGGGAAAGGTGCTTCAGGATATATAATTTGCATATCTATTTACCCATACCAAGGAATGTTTCAATGTCAACTTCCATTTTGTCATAGAAAAAAAATTCTGGTTCCTATTCACTTTTTAGGGGCCTGCTAAGAATTTGGTACACTTGTTACTGGTATGAGAATAGCAGTGGGATGGCCTACAAAATTACATCGTTCTCCAGTGCTGATATTTGAGAATGAAGTAACATTACTTTTTCGGGTCGCAGTTGGGGAGTACCAGACTTCCTTTATTAATTTCACATGATGGACTGGATGTTTGGATTCCATTTTATTGTAAGATTGATTATGTTGTGCTCAGAAATGGTGAATCTTATGTAGTGGTAATATTTGTATACGTTGACTGGCCATTATTGAATACCGTTAATTTATGATGCGACATTTCACGACAATTTTTCTTACCTGTAGCATCTCATTTTTCATCTTTCACTTCATTTTCATCCTAAATATCATTAATGATTCAGCTATGTGATGGATTTCTAGGTGCTATTCTGAATTGTCTATGGGTCTATTTTATATCTTATTTGCTCTGTAGATATTGTAGTTACTTTCTACAAAATTTAACTATTGATACGGTTTGATTTTGTGTTGACGATCACGTCCAATTATTGTGTTTTACAGATTGATTTTTTCTGAGTATTTTCTTATTGGGAGAGGCTATTTGTAACAAATTGTAAGATAAAGATAAGATAAAATTAATTTTATGGGCTGTAACAGCACTACGGCTTACGCCCGTACTGAGTTGTTACAAATCGTGATTTGTTACAAATCACTTTTTTATATACTCGCAATGTTTACGGCTCGTCATTTGTTTCTTTTCTATGCTCACTGTGAGCCCATTTCATGATGGGTTGGTCTGTACATCCGTGTTGAAGCTGGCATTGCTAGCCAGTTTGAGTGTTATTGTAAGTCGATTTGACATCTATATTTTTCTTCTTATCGAAATTCGTCACTTTACTGTGAAACGGAATTGGAGAAGATCCCTTTTATAAATCGTCTTACACTTATGTGTAACTTAGTGCTATCCATTTCTCTCTTCTGCAGTAATTTTTACCCAGTCATAATTTGGGTGCTATTTTGGTTGCCTGGTTCGACCATTGTATAAGTAGGCCATTTTGCTGTGGTGCATTCCTGTTGGATCTTTCGGTTCTGGAGATCGGTAATTTGACTATATTCGAGAGTAGTGTGGTGCTTGGATATTATTGGTGTTTCGTATTATTATTCTAATTAGAGAGATAGCCTTTCCACGCCTGAGTGACGCGGCGGAATCCAGTTTGCATGTACGCATTTTTGTAACAAGTTAGTTATAGCTATAGTTATGATTATACTTGTATTTTTGGGAATTTGTTTTTATATTATTGTGTTCCTAATAAATATTATTTGTTTGAATTGAATCTGTAGCTGTTGCATTTACCTGTATCGTCTTAGACATTCAGTAAGTTCATAATTTTAAGTACCCTGCTGCAGGGCACCCAAACTAAGTGGTTTGGTCATTCGGAGTACCAATTTACATAATCGCTCCTGTCATTTTCCATGATTTCGATTTAATGTATTTTTTATCATTCCTTTTTAATTTACTCTATATATTTTTTTGAAACAAACATTCGCGCGACCCAAGGAGCCTTCTCAATCAAGTTTCTTTCGTTACATTATTCATTACGTCACCACAGCACAGCCAGTTTTCTGAATATATATGAAGGATTTTAACTCGATTTAAGACGATTGTGCTAAATAGTAAATAAGGCTGTAATTGCCAATTCACCCCATACATCTAACGTCGACAATGTTCCTCAAGCTTTGACAGTCTCCCAGCTCCTTATTTTTGGTTACATGGTACAGGCACTCCACTACAGACGAAGACTTTAATTTAGAAATTTTATATAACTCCGCTGTGTGAAATGCTACTTTTCTTCCGCTAATAATCTTGTATGTAGTAAATGTTGAAATAAACACAAAAAATTATATATTTTCTGTATATCCCTTCGGGGAAATAGCAGAATGAGCTTTTGCCATGTTTTCTTTACCATAAGGTTTCATGTAAATAATTATGTCTTACTTATATATAAATACATAATTCATGTTTTAGTAATAAACTGAATTTGTGTCTCTGTTTGAAATCAAAAATTGATAAGTTATATATCAAATTGGAATAGACAAAGTATTAGCCTCTGAACGCAATAAAATTCAGTTCAATTCTATTCAACAGTGTCCCCTCCTAATAATGTTGTTTTTAGATATACACGATTCCGAGATGAGAGGACGCGAACCAAAGCAAGTTGAATCCAATTACCTAGCGCTGTTGTATCATTTGTGAAGAAAGGGTAAAAAAGGTCGGATTTTCTTGACTACAAGACGTGATAAATTTATTTACTCAGTGCATTATATTCTTATATAATTATTACTATAGATAATGGTAAAATATGCGGCACTGTTTCGGACAATAGTGGAAAGTTCTTGGCGATTTGTGAGTATTGTGGACATGAATTGGCGTGAACGTTAATATTTCTGTAAGGCCAAATGTTACATATATTGTATACGAAAGATCTTAGTGTTTTTGGAAAAGGTAAACCTTTCCAAGCTGCATCGCCTTTGATTTTAAGTATTATAAACCGGTTCAGCAAAATAACAAAACAGAAAATATTCGTCATAAAAAGATGTATTACATAACGATCTGAGTATTGTCGTATCTCCGTATGAATTGAAGTATGATTAACGATCAGAAGTGTACTTATTAGTAGAAGCTATCGGGAGACTCGAAAGTTTAGATACCTGCAAGCAATGATGATTAAAATATATGCTTTGAACTTTGGTTAGAATTGAACTAAAAAAAGAGGCATGTTAAGTTATAAAACAACTAGTTCGGATATTAGACTTAATTTTTGAAAACGAAATAATTAATGTGTTCTATAGGTTGAAAAAATTTACTCAGCAAATACCAGGAGGACTAATTCTAAAATTTGTATGGCGAACCGTGAAAGAACATTTCTAGCAAAACGCAAATAAGAAGAACACTTAATTGTACTTATTAGGTTATACTCATAACGAAACTATCTATGTAAATGAAAACCTCACTCCTTTCCATAAAAATATACTAGAAAAGGCGAGAAAAACAAAACGTGGAACAAATTACGCCTGCTTTCGGGTGGATAGCACCGCTAGTATCAGGTTGCGGAAAAGGGAGTTAGACAGGAATGTAATCATGCTAAAACACTTGCAGATATTGATAACGTGAGGTAATTATGTATTAAGCTTCTATAATGTACATATTATATACTAGTAATATTAGCATGTTTTACCTAAATGTAAGAGGCTTAAATATCAAAACTGGAGAGTTTTATGTAAACAATATTTCGAAGAACTATTATATTTTAGTTGTTACGGAAACTTGGTAGAATCTGATATTTGTGGTAACGAACTTTTTTCGGTAATAATTATGATGTGTATCGTTTTGATAGATTATATAATAATAAAATTGGCGTGCTGATTGCAATATATACTGTAGTATCAAAGTTGACGGCAATTAAAAGGCAGTATTTGTAAAAGTAAAATTATATACTAGCACATATTATATTTTCAGAATGTATTTAACACTGTCGTCTTCTCTAGATAAATATATTTTAATTTAAACAATATTAAGAATTTCAAAATCACAATATAATAACAGCTGGGGATTTCAATTTGTCGTTAATTATTGAATCTCAATTCAATCTACGATACAGGGGTTTAAAAACATTTATATAAATCTATTAATAATATCAAAAACAGTAACGGCAGAACTCTAGATATAGTTTTAACAAATGTAATAATAGTTTATCTAATATGGGAGTAATTCCATGTCAGATAAACTCAGTTGTTAAGCAATGGCTAGACTTCATTTATCTTAGTCTCAATAGTGTATGCTCATTGCTAGGTAATTTCCAATAATGCTTACTATATATTTAATAATTAGCAGTAACTTTCAGCAAATAAAACTCAAGATTTGTTCCCAGTAGATATTAGAATGAAAACATGACTATCAGAATGCCCCGGAAAACAAGGGTCTAAGGCTCGCTAAGGCTCTAAGAGTCAAACGAGTTCTAAACAATAGGTACAATTACTTATATAGAATGTTGATATAACATTTCACATACATAACTACACATGCTTGCATCTAATCCAGTTAAGTTTTAACCAATCAAGATCATATTTCTGCAGCACCTAGACAATTTTCTACAGTAACTATTTACAACATGATATTGAAATAATTCGCGGATATACTGTTCGGGAAAATGTCTCGTCCGAGACTTAACTGTACTGAGTGATGCTTATTCATATGCTGGATAATCATACATTGCTACGGGAAAATGTCGACATCTTTTGAACTACATTGTGAAGTCTCAGTCTGGATCCATTAAAAGTTATGATTTAACTATGTAATTTATGGATAAGGTAATAATAAGTAAGATTATAAATGAAATTTTACCCCCCCCCCCCCGCTCAATAGAAAAATAATGAACCAAAAGCATTAAGTAACATATGCAGTTTTATACAATGTTACAACACATATTGAAAAATGTCCAAAAACAGGTGAAAAAAAGGTGCCTGCAATGCATGTTAAGTGCCTGTACTACATCGCTTGCCTGTGACCCGCCTGTTTCAGTAATAGAAAATGCATATAACATGTATCAGGTACCTGTAAAGACGGAAAGCACACGCGCCTGTAATTTTCCACATGCGGGAACACATTGTACATTCAGAAAACAGAGCCTGCACATGCACCCACAACATATGGATAACATGTAACACATGTATAATGCATGTTTGCGTTGTGTCCCAGTATTGTACATGTAGCAGGAGAATGTGCATTGCCTGTAAGAATGTGCGAAACTGTTGAAATCATGCACATGAATAATGCATGTTAAATGCATGTAAATTGCATGTTCCTGTGAACATGTAAATTGTCTGTTTCGTATATGTATTTGAAGATGTACATGTGATGTACACGCAATGGTTATAACATTGAAGCTACCATGTTCATGAAAGAAATACATGCAATGTACAGACCATGTAATGATTGTCAGTACCAGTCAAATAAATGTGATATGAGAATTCCGTTACATGTGAAAAGCGTATTTAGCACATTTAGCTGAGTAATGTACATTGCCTGTAAACTAATATTTAACGATTTCCATGTATGATACCTGTTTTATGCTTGTGATTATCACGTTTCAAGTACTATGTTTAATAAAGAAATGCGTGTAATGTAAATGCGATGTACATCTTATCATAACCAGGGAAATACATATTATGGGATAATTCCACAAATGCTCAAAGCGTGTTTAACACATGTAGAAGAGCAATGTATATCGTCTGTAAGTATATTGAACGACGGAAAACATGATAACCATGGCACTTGGAACATAATAATCACAGGCATAAAACAGGCATCATATATGCACATGTTGTAAAGCGTTAAATGTTAGTTTACAGGCAATGTAAATTACTCTGCTACACGTGTAAAGCATGCTTTGGTCATGTAACGAAATTCTTATATCATATGTATTTCACTGGTAATGATAAGATGTACATCGCATGTACGTTGCATATATTTCTTTGTCAAACATGGTAGTTTGAACGTTATAATCATTGTCTCTACATCACATATACCTTTTACAACACACGTAAAACATGTACAATTTACATGTTATGAGTAATAAGCAATTTACATGCGTTTGACATGCATTATTCATGTTCATGTTTTCCACACTTTAGCGCATTCTTACAGGAAATGTATACTTTCCTGCTCCATGTACGATACATGTACTAGGACACAACGCAAACATGCATTATGCATGTGTTACATGTTAACCATGTGTTGCGGGTGCATGTACAATGTGTTCCCGCATGTCACAAATTACGGGCACATATGCTTGCTCCCTTTTCAGGTAACTGATAATGTTATATGCATGCTCTGTTACTGAAACAGGTGGTTCACAGATAAAAAATGTAGTACAGGCACCTGCATTTTAACTTTTTTTTCCATGAGAGTTTTGAATATAACTTAGATAAATCGTGTATAATTTCAATTGCGATTGTCTCAAAACTTTTTTTTTCAGTTAAGACAGTATCATTGCTGGGGTGCGATATTACTTACGAGGCTCGGACGTGTGACGTGCTGATAGATGCATGCGCAGAAAATAGTTTTAAAAGTCTCTATGTTTTATTTTGTATGTTTAAAACAAGTGTGATACAAAATTAACAAGTATAAAACTTTCCCTCTGTCTCTCATCACACTGCCTTGTCTTAGTTCAGATAATACATATTCAAAGGGTGATTCTCCATGAAGCCTGCTAGCCCAATGGATAGAACACCGGACAGCAAACCAGAAGATCTCGAGTTCAAACCCTGGTGTCAACAAGTGAGAATTTTTAGATTAGAATGAATACGGGACAGTGGAAAACGTAATTAGAAGAAAGATAGGCAAACGATCAACATCATGTTTTTTAATACATAATTCCGTTCTTTGCTATAGACCTACAGAGAAATCGCTAGTGAGTACATTCACTGTTCATGTCCTAGTGCATGTATATGTCTTCCATATACCGTTACTGACTTTCCATTCAATGTAACTGTCTCAATACAATATGTATGTTTTCCTCTAATGTACATGCAATGTACACGTGCTAACGTCATGTGCCTGTTTCTGCATGTTACTTTTGTCTGTACTTTCAATGCTCATGGACGAATATCAGGCAATGTACAGGTGCAAAAACGTGCGCCAATTTCTGGCGTTTTACAGGCGCGTGTTTCCCATATGTATATATCATATCGGAAGTGATACAGTGACTAATATAGTCTTCTATAACCTAAAGGTGGATTAGTTGCTTTTACCCACCCGCGTATTACCTACTCACAAAAAATGAACAGAACATTCAAATCTCCAAGAAGAATGACAGACACAAATACAGTGAAGTTATAGTGCGTATAAATTCAAATCGGTACATACTTTGCTAAAAATAATTCTAGCAATTAATAAATACACCAAAAACATTTTGTTACACACAATACAAATATTCCAAATACAGTAATACATTGAACTATTGTGACAAAATGAAATAGTCAAATAAGTGATTTTTTAACGAAAACTATGAACATAAGAAAATGATACTCCTCACGGCGTATTCAAGAAATGCGTTGTATGATTTGCATTTCGTGACTTCTAGAACAAAATCTCGCAAATATACGAAAATACGTCTTGTATTGTAGAAACAATGAATAAATATACGGACAAAATTGATCATAAAGATGGTCTAGAAACAGTGTAAGTTGAAAAACTTGCGAAAATAAGAAATTCGAACACTAATATATCTATCAACAGCACTTCAAAATGTATGGTGAAATTTTGGAGGAGCAAAAAGTTTAGAAGTTACAGCCGTCTGACACGAAAGAAGAAATATTCCTTTGCTGGTAAAAAAATATTGTCGATATCTGTTCCGTAATCTAACAATCTCTTGATAAGCAGTGTAATTCGTAATTCAACATTACACACAAACACATATATGAATGAAAAAGAAACGAGCGGAAATGAATAAATAAGCAATTAGTGTAAATAACATACAGTGTTTTCTTCACTGAAAGGAAATGAATAAGAAGTGACAATATTCAGCATTATTAAACAAAGACTAGCAAAACATAGAAATGGAACTATGGATTAAATTTTTTTTTGTTGTTGTTTAAAGGTGACATTTTTTATGTAACACGAATATAAAATGATATTAAGGTTGTAATTCGTATGATACAAGAATATTATATTATGAAATTAGGGTAGAGTTGGATATTATGGGAATGCTAATGTTATATGTTTTTCATAAGGAATTTCTTTATATTTTTACAGTGAACGTACAGGCTGACTTAAAATCTTGATTCAAATATTATATGAATTTTTTTATTGAGTGATTGTTTGCAATGAGAGTTAACAAACATCAAGACATTTCAAACATTGTGCCAAGGGAAATGTGAAATCTCAGTTTAGATCCACTACAAGACAGTTTAGATCCATTATCTATATATTAAATCAATGTAATTTATGGATAAGATAATAAAATGCATATTTCAGAATCAATAACTGTAAAGAAGCAGCGAAGAGATTGCTATGATTTTGTATCTAAGATGCAAAGAATGTAAAACTCAGGAAAATAAAACATAGTTTGAGTAGCCTGTACTTTTCCGGACACATTCGGAGGAACAACAGCTAAAGAATGCGGATTGCTACAGCTGAAGGTCAAATAACGTCAATATGACGAAATGAACTATGTTTGAACCCGTCATATGTAGTCGACCGATGGAATTGAAGCTTATGTCACGATCATAAAGCTTAAATAGAAGCGCCAACAGAAAAATGTTCCCACATTTCGACCTATCGTTAGTCGAAACAGTTTAAGAGAACTCCGTTTTAACTAAGCGGAATTGTCACTCTGACTTTGTAGCTAATAGTCTTTGATTTTTATCTTACCTTTGACTTAGCCATTCTCATATGCAAACTTAGTATTTGATTTAATTTTGTTAACATTTCATTCGAATCTAAACTGCCGAAAACTACAGCAAACTCGAACAAAAATTTTACTTAATTTAAACTAGTGGTTTTAATTTCTGAATATCCGAGGATTAACATTAACTTGAAATTTGTACGAATCCAGACTTCGAGCTTCACGGAGATAACTCACAAATAACTCGAATAATCATTTTAGTGATCTTTGAAATAGGTTGTCCGCCTCCATAAACGTAGAATTTACAGTAAAACGTCTCTATCATCTGAAAGCTTGAAGTGTTTGCGAGATACATTATGCTTATCCTACATTGTGATCACATTTGAAGGGCTAAATGCCACGTCTTAACGGTACGTTCACTACATATAACAGAGTATTGAAACTTTCAAGGTTACAAATGGACATAATACAGTCCAAGTATACACAATTTCAACTCTGTACCTATTTCTCGTTCGGGTTTATAAATACATGTTTAGTTATGTCCATACATAACTGTCCATAAAGTTCTTCATGCAGACGTAAGGTGGCTTAGTAGGTGGAAGACTCTGGAACTTCCGAAGACTTCTGGGTGAGATCATAGATTTTCTGAAATCATCTTTTGAGCAATATTGTCAAGAACTTGATGATATACCATGGTTACTATATTTAGGTTTCTTAGCAGGTATTATCTCAAAATGAAACGAGCTACACCTCGAATTGCAAGGGAACGATCGCAATGTTTGAGGCATGATAACTGTAGTAAATGCTTTTCAGAGGAACTAAAGCCATGGATTGCAAATTAAAAAAAAAAACTTTTACACTTTCCAAGATTATAAATAATTATGGAAACCGTAAATGTAGGTGAGTGTGATCTTCTATCTTTTGTCCAGCATCTTGAATTGTGTCCTAGACAACAGATGTAACAACAGTTTTAGCCAGTTTTCAACACTTCAACCAATAATCCATTCGCTTCAGTTGACATTACTGGACTTGTAGGTAGAATGTGTGAGATATTCTTAAATTCTAATCTTGAAGAATTAGAAATGGAAATTTTAAATCTCCAAGAAGATATAGATCTTTGAAAACATGTTATGCAACTTAAAGTACTTTCTGAACTCTGCTGGACAGGAATAAATATCCCATTGTCCTTAAAGTTTCTTTGAAAACCTACCCTTGATTTGGTTCGACATATCTTTGCGAAGTCACATTCCATCTACGAGCATCATCAAGAATAAATACCGATCCAGCCAGACTCACTCACATCTAGATAACGCATTAAGAACAGCTTGTTCCAGCTACATACCAGATTTCTCTGAACTTGCAGCGAGCTTGCAGTGTCAAACATCACACTAATTATGTAATTTGTAAATGCAACTAATTTTAATTATAATTGTTTACATTTTTGTCAGTAATTGTTAGTAGTAATAGTAGTAGCAGTAGTAGCAGTAGTAATAGCCAAATAGTTTTTGTGATAGCGGAGGCACCCGCACTTCCTTGGACGTGAGTTAAATGTGCCCGAGCACATAAAGTTGGACAGCACTGTCGTAGACAGTCGGCCATAAATATTCAATATGTCAATTAACCATGACGATGAACAAGTAAATCGCAAACGAACGTACAATTAACCAAACGGACAATTAAATAGCATCATACCTTCAAGTTTCTAGTAGCTCAGTACAACAAATATGAAAATCATGATTCCTGCACACACATATGAAGTAACTCAAGTGCACAATTAATGCTCCTAATGGTAACCAGGTAATTTATGTCAACTCACCTAATATCATGTGATTATGTTTTAATATCAAGTAGTTCAATATAGATTAAAGCATGAAGCTATCTTACACCTCTGCAGTACGAGTATATGGAAGAAAACTATACGTCTATCTAACGAATAGAGAAGAAAAGTATTGAACATAAAATGAACTAGAAAAACCCATAACATGACAAAGCATCAAAACAGTCTTTCACAAAGGCAAGGAAATCGTAAAGCAAATCAACAAATATTGGTCAAGAATTCGTCTTCCCTGTACTACTCGTAAGTCTCAGACAGGAACAGTGAAACCTTCAGCTTGTAATCAGGCTTGGGACCCATTAAGCCTAGCCTCACTGAAGTTGTTGGCTTACTAAAAGGCGACAAATGGAATTAATTTATTCTCATTCAATAATAGCCGATCAGATTCTTAACTCAATAAACCTGGAATATAATAATACATAACATTAAAATTTCATGACTATAGGGGTCAGTAAACTTAACTAAGGCCGCCCTTCTACTCAGAAACTATCGCTAACAGCAAAAAGGTTACCCCTCTTTTTTCGAAAACAATAAATAGTCACGGCAGATGAGTTCATTGCATTTTGCGTTATTACATTACAGATGTCCATTAAGCTCAAGGAAGATAATAGACGATTACTATTAGTAGCATATGCATCACCTTCAACTAGATTATTTTGGGGTAAATTAAACTTGTTTTTTATAAGACCTATTTATTATAACATATAATTAAGGTATACACACTCTCCACAAAATGAGACCAACAATATGAAACCTTGTATAACAAATTATTCAAAGCTTGAACTATTACTAGGTTCCTTGTACATAAAAGTTCCGCAAATTTGAATAATAAAGCACTAAAACGTTAGGCTTTCGAAGATCAATTTTTATACAATGTGTACGATCAAGACATGAATAGTTATTCCTTACACTGGTAAACTATGTTTGAATTGACACTACTATAAAATTAGAAAGGCATTGTAACCTTGTAAGCAGAGCGAAATTTAAGTGCAATCATTGTACCTCCTAAACAATAAGTAATAAATGCCTCATACTTAATTGTCTTGAGTTAATGACAAGAACCTTAACCTTTTGCTAGTTTTAACTTAGTGACACCAAGAACAAAGCTGTTCGATTTAGAAATACAAACTGGTATTTGAACAAGGAACTACAAATCATTAAATAAATTAACACTTGATTATCATTATGAAGAATGTATCTTCATATGAACTTATGAAGAATGTATACGGGTGAATATTCATACTGTTACGGGTGAATATTCAACTAAGAATTTATTCAAATTTATGAGTACGTAGGAAAAAAAGATTGTTAATGTTCTTGCTCGTTGAATTTAATAGTAAGAAAGAAACTTCAAAAGGGGTTACAGAGCAAAGTATTAACAACTGGTACCTAGGGCATTTAGCTATCTCCGTAATAAACATAATAGAAAACGAGGGCATAACTTCAGAATTTCCATCCCAGTAATGTGATTTAAATTAATTGTACTGCTTTGTAAAAATGCTTAATAATTGTAACGGTATCAATTTTCTATTCTAGCTTATTGATATTAAAGACATAATGCAAATATTTCACTGTACTGAATTAAAACTTGGGTTGATCAAAACCATTCAAGGTCACTGTTATATGCACTTCACATTTTGGTGCAAAGTTTGCAAACACTTCTTAACCCATCAAAATTTGGATATGCATTCCGGAACATAACACATCTTATTTGAAACAACACTTCTGACATAGTGCTGTTACCGCCCCTAAAATTACATCATTACATCAATGATTTGCCATCTGTATTACAGCATTGTAAATACATCTTTATGCCGACGACTTTCAAATATATATAACTTGTTCTCCAAGTGAGCTATATTTATAAATTGAATGAGGACTTACGAAGAATTACAGTGGTCAAATGATAACGATCTGAAATTGAATCCATCTAAATCTCAATCTCTACGTATAGCTCCTAAAGCAATTCTTTCATCTCTTAACTCTCCTTCCTCTCCCAACGTCTTTCTACATGGAATGATAATTCCTTCATCGCACACCGTAAAAAATTTAGGTCTTATTTGTAATGAACATCTAACTTGGACGGAATACGTTAGTACTGTCTCTAAAAAGGCCTTTGCAACTTTACATTCTTTGAGCAAACTTAAAAATTGTCTTCCCATCTCCCTTAAGAAAATGCTTGTTCAGGCCTTGGTAATGCCTCATGTGGATTATTGCAACGTAGTGCTTGCCAACCTGGATGATGTACACATGTACCGTCTACAGCGCATTCAAAATGTTTCAGTGCGTTTTATATTTAATCTTAAACATTATGATCATCTAACATCTTATTTCAATACGCTGCAATGGTTAAAAGTCCCACAACGACTGGAGTGGCATTCTTTAGTGCTTCTATTTAAAATTCTACGCGATCGGCAACCTTCCTATCTTTTGCAACGTTTTAAGGTCTTAAGCGATCATCACAACCGTGACACTAGGTCTCGCGCAAACCTATTACTTTCTATTCCTCACCATAACTCATCCTTTTATTCGAAGTCCTATACAGTTTCTGTATCCCGTAAGTGGAACGGACTGCCAATTTCCATCAGAGACTCAACATCATTAACAAGTTTTAAATCTATGCTTTACAGCTACCTCTTAGAGCAACACAACTAAGATATGTTTCAATAGTATTCTCTCAAATCGTCAATTTATACCAAATAAATACTAGTATCCCTTTAGCTGTCAATGTAAATTTAATTGTAACTCGATAATAGTTCATATAAATTCTCATGTTGCTCATGGCATTGCATGTGTACCTATATTTTTCGTGTATATATGTGTGTGTGGTTAGTGAACTTTAGATTATCTAAAATCTGTAGTGTAGATAAGTTTTTGTTTTGTTTCCTCTCATTTAGTTTTTGCTTTATTTTGTTTACATTTATGAATTTCGTTGTATTATAAATCTCTTCCATCTTATAGTAGTGTTTACCGAAACTGTTAATTACTCTCTTTGTATTCATGGTTCAGTGGTAGAAAAGGTCGTAAGGGCCTTAACTTCGCCATGTAAAACAAGACGTAAATAAGTAAATAAAGTTCATTTTATCTTGATCTTAAGAGTGAAAGTCCACCATCGGAAAAGGACAAGTTGCATGAGAAATAACGAAAGTAACTACCTTCGATGCAAGAAAATGAGATTACCTCCACAAGAAAAAAATCGTGGCACGAAGTTTATACTCGAGGGAAAGTCCACGTCGAAAGGAATTAACTTATATTGCCGCATATGACGACTGCCCCACGACAATTTATATATGGAAATTAAGCTGTACCCAAAGATTCCACATTGTTTATCGCTTAGCACTCGTCTCTACATGATGGTTTCTGGCATTTTGGTTGATTTTCGGGTTTTACAGCCATTTTACCTAGCAATTCTCAGTTTATGTATACAGTCTTGCTTACCTACAGCCAATCGAGCGGAGAAAGATGAAGCTCCTGCCCAAAAGTTTGTGTACCCTAAATATTACTACAGTATATTTCTTAACGTGAAGAACAATAAATATAAAACTCGGATAAAAATGCCCTTTCTTCACAATTAATAATTAGCAGGCATCAATATAACTAAAATGTACTCGTATTTATATTTAACTTTAATATTACATTGCTCACGGTGTAAACTTACCCCATCTATCGACACTCGCAATAAATTATATTAAGGCTCAATCCAAGTGGGTTTTCCAGCCTTTTTTGTTTTACGTCAATTATTCGAATTTCAATAGAGGAAAACAGAAATTAACTTTCACGAACCAAACTTCGTTTCGTCCTTCAATAATGAGAACAATTACTTTTAATAAAATATTAATAGTAACTGCAGGATTGTGTGCAGACATTTTCTGGACAGTATACTGTCCCACAAGCGTCTGCACACAAGCCTGACTTTATTATTAATATTTTATTAAAACTAATTGTTCTTATTATTGAAGGACGCAACGAACTTTGGTCCGTGAAAGTTAATTTCTGTTTTCCTATACTGAAATTCGAATAATTGACGTAAAACGAAAAATGTGGGAAAACCCACTTGAATTGAGCCTTAATGGACGCAAATTGTAAAT
>JAGDQP010030029.1:0-12241 GCA_022664845.1 Lepisma saccharinum | reverse complement strand
GCCTGGATGTGTACGAAATGTAGATTTTGGTATTCACAAGATGTCAATAAAATAAACAGGTGCAAGCTGAATTTCGTGCAGCTTTTTCATGCAACCATTTCATAAAAATTGTCATATATAGGACATTGACGAGGACATAATCATGTTCATGTGATGACGACTCTCGTGAAAAATCGTATAATCAATTAGATTGATACGTACATTTTGTTAGAGAAAGTTCTGGTTAATAATTCATAATGTCACCAAATAACCTATCCACTAACACCAAATATTCTACCACTATCACCAAATAACCTTCACCTTTAGTGTTATTTTCATTGTTTTTCCAATTACTGTATACTTATTGTAAACTAGTGGAAAACATCACCTACAAGGATGGTTCCAATATATAAATATAGTTTAAGAAAAATATTCTGTTATTTTCCTTATAAAAAAATCATTTAACGTAAAAGTCTCACCAAATTATCCTACCTTACCCGACTTAGAAATTATGTTTAAACTTACGGAGCAGTAATCTCTCTCTCTCTCTCTCTCTCTCTCTCTCTCTCTGTATGTATGTGTGTGTTTGTGTTGCTCTCTCCCACCAGTTTCATATGATTGGACCCACAGTTTGAATCATTCTCGTATTATAGAAAGAAGTATGTTTCCAAAGAATATTTGCCAAATCTAAGAAAACAGTACTAACTCCCACTGAACTCTATTTCAGCTACCAATGATTGCTAACCGAGCGAGTTGTGTAGAGAAATATCTGACTCGCTCATTGGAGGCTCTTCAATTGGACTACGTGGACTTGTATTTGTGTCACCACCCAATTGGATACCACGAAAGCGAAACCCTTGTACCGTTTGATGAGGATGGCAAACCAATGATTGATTATGAAACTGATCACGTCGAAATTTGGAGAGTAAGTTTTTGATCTATTAAAATAGGGAATAGAAACTTTCCACGTACGTTATTAATGCTAACCCAAGGAGACCATCAATGAAATCATATTAGAACCTACCCTGAAATTTTGCTAGCAGGATCTACGTCCTATAAAGAGGTAATATACAAAATATAGCTACCCATTAACTGGAAGGTAAAGAGGTAGGGGCTGAATTATTGGTCGAAGTGTTCAAAAAGTATATTTTTTACGATTCCATCAACTGAAGTCACCTCCGCTCCACTTTCCTCATGGAATGAAACACTGCCAAGCTGCAGCGTCACCTCCAACACCACAGAACTCATCGCGAGGGATGTATTTTGGGTGTCTGGAGCCCCCGAAACTCTTTTTTTCTGTAAAATAAGCAAAACTGTATGGATTTACCAAAAAAAATCTTAATTTCGGGGGCTCCAGACCACCTAAATACGTCCCTGACGATGAGATCTGCGGTGTATAAGATGACACTACGACTCGGCAGTGCTTCATTCCAGGACGAAGGTGAAGCAGAAGTGGCTTCTGTTGATTGAATCATAAAAAATACACTTTTTGCACACTTCGACCAATATTCCAGCCCCTATCTCGGTATCTTCCAGTTAATATGGGCTTCCAATTGTTTGTATATTACCTCTCTACAGGACGTAGATCCTCCTAGCAAAATTGTACGGTAGGTTTCGATATGACTTTTGTAAGTACCTTCGTTCTAAAACAAAAGAGTATGTGTTGTTTCTGTTTTACATCCTATACTGCTAATATAAATGCAGAAGCAAAATGGATTTTGGTCTAATACTTAGGAATACTTGTTAGGAGCGAATTTATGAATTTTATTTATAACTGTCAATCATCTTTGATTTAGGCCGGGATAGAGTAAGCTAGAAAGCATTACAAAAGACGAAGCATCAGCAAAATCTCTGGTGGCACTGCCATGGTGGCTCCATGTAAAAGACACTTTGATTTTAGGCAATGGAAGCTCAAGTCTATGCTGGTCGAGCTCTACACATTGGTGTTTCCAACTACAACTCAAGACAAGTGGAACGGATCATGAAGGTGGCTCGCATTCGTCCCGCAACAAACCAGATAGAAACCCATCTCTATTTTCAAAACAAAGAACTCACAGCCTTCTGCAGAGGGATAGGACTTCCTGTAACGGGATACGCTCCATTCGCAGCACCTTCTGTCAACATCTACAAGGCCAAAATAGGAGAAGAAGTCAAGTAGGTGCTTTTGTTGTAAGTTTAATCATAGAATATCATCCCCTGTTATGACTGAGAACTGTGTAGTAATAGTAACCTTTCTGTACATAACGAACATGCCATGCGTTTTCTTGATTTTAATATATTTTGGACGTAAATGATCTCCCTCTATTTGCCGCTTGGAACACTGTAGTATACATACAATGTAGCTTAATACTAAATTGCTGGAATGGCTGAACTAAAGTCCATCCAGTGGAAGTGTTAAAAATACAATAAAAGTAATATTGTAAGTCAAGGAAGTAAGTACTGCGGGAATCTAGCAATTATTTAGTCTATGGTCTAGCATCTAGTTTCTATTTAACATATTTTTTGGACTAGATAAACACCCTTTACATTAACATTAAGCCTGCCACATACCTTTTCTCAGATAGGCCTATGTCACGACTTACTTATCATATCTGCCTGTCTGGCCCATAAATATAATTTAAATTAAAAATATAAATGCTTGTTTTTATTCAACTTCCGTGACTTTACTCGTGCTTTTCTAAGACTTTTACTCCCACGTGCTGAAATCTTGGATAGTAATCTGTTTTCACTTTTCTGTTCTCTTTTTCATGCCACGACCATTTCCCATTTCTATCTCCTTTCGCTTTTTTCCAGACCACGCCCTTCTCCCTTTCACTTTTCCTCTCGCGTTATCTTTCACTTCCCCTATTGGTTCTTCCCGAGTGAAAAGGGTAACCGAATTCCAATAGGAAAAGTGAAAGAGAACTAGAGGCGGATTCAAAAGAGAAAAGCAAGTTGAAAATTGAAAGCGTGCACAGTAAAAAATAACTGTGTTAATTCAACACAATGCGGTGTCCCAGCGTGACTACCACTTTTGTGTGTTAAATCAACACAACACACGGTGTTGACTTCGGTACTGGGAGATAAAAAAATAAATTACGGCTGGATCTAGATTTGAACATGGGTTGCTCAGTTAGAAGTCAAGCGTCTTACCGACTTCGCTAAATAGTCAGACGGAAAGAGCACTAGATTGAAACAGTATAGAGGATAAAAAAATGTTGCTAAACCCCAAACACAGAGAAAGTTACTCTCACGACTTATGCCATGATTTAATCACTTTTCCATTGATCAATTAGGAATCACAATCCAATTTATTGATACTATGTTCCATTTCTATGAAAGCAAGCACAGCATTTGACATGTTGTTAAGATAGAAAAGCAGTAATACTGGTCAAGTCTTTGGCTGTCGCCATCTTGCTTGCTTTCATAGAAATAGAATATTCTCAATGAATGGGAATCCTGGTTCTCAATTGACAAATAGGAAGTGATGAAACCATGGGATAAGTCGTGCAAGTAACTTAGTTTGTTTTGAGGGTCCAGCAACATGTATTTGATCCCATACACAGTTTAAATCTATAGTGTAGTCGTTTAATTCAAATGTTGTTTACTAAATATCGTTTGCATCTAGTGCCTTTTCTGTGTGACGATTTAGCCAAGTCGGTAAGATACTCGACTTTTAACTGAGCAACCCATGTTCAAATCTCACTACAACCGTAACTTTTTTTTCGCAGTACCGAAATCAACACCGTGTGTTGTGTTGATTTAACACACAAAAGCGGTAGTCACGCTGGGATACCGCATTGTGTTGAATTAACACAGCTATTTTTTGCAGTGTGTGACCTGGAAAAGAGCAGGGAAAAGTGAAAGTGTCTTCCAAGGAATTATAAAAAGAGACTGTAGTCCAGGATGTCAGCAAATAGAAGAAGAAGCTGGAAGAAAAGTTTGATGTAATGCAGAAACGTTATGAATTGTGGCTACTTTACTTGTGTGCACAACTATCTTATCCTTGATTCAGCGGTTAATGAAAAAGTGTATAAAAATTAAGAAAACAGTTTGAACTTGCCAGTGAAAGGAAAATACTATTTTTGACAGCGTCTGCATATTGTTCCTCTTCAGACTGAAAATCACAAAATTATTCTGATTCTGAAGACACACAGAATTAGCCTCACCTGTAAAATAATAATTAATGGTCATCGAATAATACATTACTCAAATCACTGTTTCCTTCTATCAATTCAAAACTATATCAGAATCTGTTAAGGACTTTATTCTTACACACGGGATTAAAGCGCTAAACTTATCATATGTTTGTCTGAAGAAGATTTATTGGACCTGTGTGTCGGCCATCTTGAAATAGCACACCATATTGAATTTTAAGTTCTCGAGAAGATTAGTGTTGAATGAAACGCGTTCATGTATACTGTATGGCATTTTATTTCAAGAAGACAGATCGTGAAAATCTGTATGGATAGTGTAGATTCATTGCACGAAGGTTGGTGCTTTAATCCCATGTGGAACGATCGGTAACTTAGCACTTAATTAAGAGGTCATGGCTACTTGCAAAATAAGGGTCGAATTTAACACGGACTTCACACATTTCTACGAATATCGTGGTTTCATCACATTCTTTTGAGAAAATGACTGAATAGACCCTTAAACATTATACATAGAATCGTAAAGGTATTTATGAATCATAGAGGAAAGTGAAGGCTACATGAAGGTTTTTTTTTCTTCTTAGAAATAACGTGTTTTAATAACCCACATCACAAGTTTTTTTATGAGAATTTCGATTATATTTTTCCTGACTTCTAAACAGATAATAGCTTGCAAAGTTTTCACTTAAATACCTCCATAATACCACGAAATATATGGAAAGGGCTTTAGAGTCATTTTTCTTCCCCCCCCCCCCCCCAAGGAACCACATGATATTCCTAGAAATGTGTGAAAATTCATGTAAAATTAGACACCGATTTTACAGGTAGCCAAGTCCCTCTCCCTCTTAGTACTTTGATATATTTATGATATTAATGGAGGGCTAGTTGGATAGCAAATTGTATTAAATAAGTTTCCCTGCATTCTGTCATAATTTTCTGAATTCTGACAAAATAGTATTTTAATGAGTTGAAGAGTCTTTACCGAAGCGAACTAAACTAAGCGCTAGCCATCCAGCCTAACACCGATAGATGAAAGTAAAAAAGATCTATTATACAGTGTACTAAGCAGTTCTTAAGTAAATTTATGCCCATATAAAAACGCCTACCAAACATATAAGATTTAATGGATGTTGTGTTATTCTTTAAGAGAATATCCTGATTTCCGAGAAGATCCAACTGTTCTAGAGATCGCTGAAGAACATGGGAAAACTCCGGCACAAATTGTTCTTCGATTTTTACTTCAGAAAGGATTCATTGTCATCCCAAAGAGTGCTTACCCGGAAAGAATCAAGGAAAACTTCCAGGTACAAGACTAGGAAATAATTATGAGATAAGTTTTACTTGTAATCGCAATGCCTGCGCATTGCTGAATATATTCAGTCATCTCGCCCTCTGAATGATAGCTTTTATTTATCTATTTTCTTGCAAAAAATACCTCAAGCAGCTTTGAAATTTTGTTTATTACTCTCTATAGAACTTGTCTTGGCATCACAGGCTCCATTTCACTTAATTTGCCTTTACACAGTCTGTAGGACACTCGTTTAACATAAATCAAAGCTTAATAGAAACCGCGTACGCAGGTAAAATCTATATTTCTCTCCATAGATAAGGGAAGTAATTGTTTATAGTAAACTCTGATGAGACGCACATGCACTACAAACTCTCCATAACTTTATGAATACACCTCGTATTCACAGTTTGGAGAGAACAATCTTACAATACATTCAAATACAATATAATTACATTGCATTGCCATAAATAGATGTAAATATTATGTTATACGTTGGTTAATTGTTAATGTTTGATTTTCTATTTTATAACTATAGATGAAGCTTGGTAAAGATATATTTGTGAATGGATTACTTGAGCATGGAGGAAATTTTTAGATACTATCGGCAAAATTATTAGCATTTTTTAAACTATTGCACCCATTCAGCGTTTGTTGGGCTTTATTTACAAGTCGACACCTGAGGATTGTATTCCTATGGAGATGTGACAATACAATCCTCAGGCGTGGAAGTAATGCTTTGTTTAGATTACCAAGATTGTTACGATGCTAAGAATCATTATTAAAATAACTAACGTTTAGACTACGGAACTTAACTTTGTTATCGTGCTTGTACTGCCATCTTGTCAATATCCTGGAACTAAGAAAAATGTTACACGGTAGACGTTTAAATTATGAAATAACGACCACAAATGAATTGATTGTAGCGTAACTTTTGTAGATTAGTTCTGCCATCATTCTTTTATACTTTAAAAGTGATACACACCACTAGGATACGATATATTTCGATAAAGAAAGAACTAAACTCACGAAGTGAGCTGCGCTTAGCAGCCATCTTGCGTTTAGATAACTAACGTAAGCAGATAACCATCGTAAGTTGACGCTGGTTAAAATTGAAACCCGCGTTAACGGTAACTTACGTTTACATTACTAAAATGATCTCGATTAACGTTAATCATGGTAAGATGTTAGTAATGTAAACAAGACATTAGAGTACTCGGACTTAGAGGAGCGGGGTTTCGAGGGATTTAGCAGTGAAAGGATCCTTCAATAGGTATTATTATAGGGCGTTGAAGGACTTTGATGCATATGTAGTGCGTATTTTCAACATTACAAAAGCCTATTTTAGAAAGTGCTTAAGTTGTAAAACGGGTCTTCGCGGAAGATCAAAAAGGATGTTTATCTTACTTTATTAGAGTCGTAAAATGAACTTTCAAAGTCCTTCGTATTAACGATCATTAATCATTAACCAGGCACGTAGGGGGTAAATATTTTACCCCCAGGTGAGTAAATTCATTTGCGCAGACTTTTACCGGTTGTCCACACTACTGAGTTACCTTCCAAAAACAGTGCGCGTAAACGGACAAGGTCATTCTCGTCCATGTTCGATTAACATCCGCAACTTAAAGATCTTGCAAATTTGCATGGGGGTATAATATACCACCACGCGCCTAGTAACATGTGTAATAACAAGCTTTGATCTGCAAAGTGCTAAGTACTAGAACTACAATTTTAGATTCTGAAAATGCAATTAAATAGTATAAATATTGAGCATCTAGTGAATTAATTAATTTTTTGGCAAATATATTTGAATATTACTTTGTTCCAAGTGATAAATTCAATTTGGGGGTAAAATAAATATACTCCCACACGCCTACTAGCGTAATGAAACAAACGCGCCTGGTTGAAGGTGTAGAGTGTGTCAGTACAGTGTGAAAACTGCTGCGGTGCTGGAACAATGCTGGAGAAACATCGGACAGCAGGACGTTTTTTGAGGGTCAGAAGGTCTTCCTGTCTAAGATATTCATAAGGATATATAGTAGTGACCTTCACTGGCCGGGCCCGGCCCGCAGGTCAGGCTTGGGCGGTCTAGCTCTGCTATTTCTTTGGGTCGGGCCGCGCTTGGGCGGACCGACACTTCTTTCTCTTCAGGTTGGGCCGGCCAGCTGGGGACGATTAATTACAGTTCTTTAATCATTATTGACTTTCGTTAGAAGATCATTTGAATAAAGCGAAACGTTGAAGTCTGTGTGCACGTGGAGTGAAATATATTACAAACAATGCAATATATCTACAGTTGCTGTTGCTTGGCGGCTCCACTTTCGCTATAGAGGATTAGTTATTCACCGGTTACCCCAGTCGGCAATCACATAAACTCCTTCTTCAATAAATAAGAAAAGACAATATGCGTATGAAGCTTCCTATGATGATCTGCGTCAATACCAGAATATGGTCAATACAACCACTGGATCCCAGATGGTGAACAGTCAGAGTTGTCGTCTTGATATAAAAGTGAAAGGAAACCGCACTCTTTGTTCTTCTCTCCACTTCACTGACCCACAAAAAGAAATGGTGGATGAAGTCAGGATTGTATTCTAATACGGTATTAAATACCGGGACGGACTAGGATCAAGAATTAAAAAAAAAATATCGGACCAGACTCGGGCCCAAATTTTTTAAACCTTATCTGGCCGGGACGGGCTCAAGCCAAGAATTTTATTAACTTATCGGGCCGGGCTGGGCTCGATATATGGTGAGCATTTCACCTGCGATGATCAGTTTACTTCCATTCAACACTTCTGAAGAACAGAATCCTTTGGTGCCAAGACCGAGTCAGCGGGTATGAGATCACTCCAGTCAACACCAGACCAATCGTGTCGTCTATGTACGTACGGGTCCCCATAAGTGACCCGGTTTCAGCTCTCGACATACCTTCAATAGTTCTTTGACACAAAACTTCTAGAGAACATTCGTGTTACTTCTGACACTCTCCCTTTATTATTGTTTAATTCCTGTCGTTTGATGATTCAGCCCAGGCTACCATCAACTTCTTGGGAAAACAATAATTTAATAAAAACTAAGAATTTGTTTTTCTTTGTCTGGCCGTTGAAATGATGAATAATAGACAAAGCTAGATAAAGTAGCTAGCGATAGCCAGACGTAGAAACCAAAATTGATCGTATTGTTATTAGTCATAATAACTATTGCTTTATTTTTGTCAGGTGTTCGATTTTGAATTAACCAAAGAACAAATGAAGTCGCTCAGTGCACTGGACAAAGGGCCTTCATGCAGAGTTTATGACCATACAGTGTTACCAGGGTAAGTTGTTTTATTCCCCTTACCCCTTTCCTAACTGTAGTGATCCACTGTGCAGCAGTAACGCCCTCAGTTTATTTTCGGTCCTTTATTTTTTAAGTGTCCTGATACAAACAATAGTTGGTGGCTATCTTTTAGAAAAATGACATAGTGGCGCCCGAACATGTCATTTAACTGATATAGTGGGTTAATTGGTCAACAAATTGCAAAGTAATGGCATAGTCCATAAATACTAATTTGAATTATATAAAATGATGAATATGTTAATATTTTATTGAATAACACATTCATTTGATGTATTTTCAATTGTAATTTATAAAATATCACATCATAATGTACACCGATTTTGGAAATCATATATTTGATATCGATATACAATATTTGGTATTTATATTTGATATTTTCGATATTGTTTTCGATATTATTGATGTTATATCGACATCGAAAAACCTAATATTGCTATTCATATTTCCATATACAAAACCCTGTGCTGAATCAGTAATGAGTGTCAAATTTTATCTACGAAAATTTCAGATCAAAATTGAATTTAATGTATTTTCTTATTGGTTCCTATGTGACTCATTTTAATGAGTTTCGATACAATATGATAATAAGTCAATTTTTTTAATACATTAAAAACGTTCCTTCACAGTCACCATCGTATCTTCAGATTTATTTCATGTGCTCCTTAAATTTAAATTAAAGGCATACATCAAATCTGTCAAATTTTGGTTGTAATTTCGTACCAATACACTCCACTACACGGAAAGCGTAGCAATGAATATAATTGTCCATTTTTCTCAAACCCCTACTCCGCCTCATCCTCACATCTCTCTTTCGCCTTCGTCGTAACTCACGCTAACTTTCACTTTACAAATTTGGCTTCTTCCTCACCCTTTCATTTAGACCTTACTCTCACTCATTCTCACGTTGTAACTTTGCTTTCTCCCTTAGTAATCCTCATCTCACCTTTTGACTTTGCCTCCACTATCACCAACCATCACCAACAACCCAAGCCAGCACAGATACGTCAATTCATCGTCATTTGTTGGTCATGAAAATTCAAAAAACGTCATTTGGTACGTCAAATAATAGTAAAACATATGCCGTAATTGCTGAAACGACCTATAAACAACAATAAAACGTCATTTTCCTAACCTTTTGTATGACTGACTTACGCGCCCTTTATAGCTAAATGGTTGAAACGTCAATTAAGGATAACTACGTGACGTCATATGTTCGTCATATAAATGACGTCTATTTGATTTTCATATTCCACCATAATTTATCACGCAATTTGCACATCATTTTGCACAATTGTTTGACCGTCATATGACGTTAAAATGACGTACTTGTGATGCTTGAGAAACGATGACGGTGAGGTCTTCCTCCGTGCGAACCACCTTCATGCAATTAAACACTTATTACAATGGAACTAACACAGAGAAATGAATAGTTTAGCCATAATGTCGAAACACTTCTTACATTCCAATGTGATTTTCATACTGAAATACACAGAGTATATGCCCCAGTATCACACATACGTGTTTTCAACGTTGATTTTAGGTTCATTTCATTGATTAACCGTTATCAGTTGAAATAAATAGATTTATTTTTAAATCATATTTCAACAAAGACGCCAATGTGTTGATAAGACGTTAATACAAAGTGTATTCAATATGCTATTTTCAACTATGGAATAATAGATTTTTTAAATGTATTTCTTACTAATGTTATGTCAAAATAATATAATTAAAAACTAATAGAATGGCACAAACTAATTTTGGTGTTCTCATGTGCACGGTGAAAACAGATTGAATTTTAAACTATATTTCAACGAAGTTAGAATTTCGTTGATACGACGTTAATCTGACGTATCAACTGTCATTCATACTATGTCCTAGATTTCGTTTCACACTTGTATTTCTAAGTTAATTGCTTAAACATTATAATTAAAAGCGAATACAATGAAAATAACTATATTTTTCATGTTTTCATTTGCATGTTCAAAACAGGTTGAGTATTAAACTATATTTCAACGAATATTTAATTTAAACGATACAGTAAAAGAGTGGTGGCCTCTCCAGGTGGAATCTTGGATAAGTGGTCAACGCGTCGAGCTACCAACGAGAAGTGCAGAACATTCCTGTGTTGTAACCCCACAGCAGCCGCTCGGATTATTTACTCTTGGAAAATTAACACCGTATATCGTGATAAAAGCAACGGATGAAATGAAACTAAATGTGTATATACCAATAGACCGTATTCATGCTCCAATTAAGCCCGTTTATTCATAACTTCATCTCAACCATTATTCAACGTGGAATAAACCGTTGAACAGGGCTTATATTTCGGTACATTTACAACGTTAACATAACGTTTCGGTACGTTTCGTTAACGTAACGTTTAATCTACGTATTTTCAACGATTGTGTGCTACTGATATATTTATAATACATAGGAAACCTATGTATTATAAATACATAGGGAAAAAAACAATAAAACATTATACTAGAGGGTATGGTACCTTAAGAGATCTTGGGTATCACAAAAGATATCCTCACTTTTTTAGATTATTAATAATGAGGAAATGAAAAGCAATATTGGAATTTTCAAAAGCGATCCCAATACTCTTTAACACCCAACAAATATAGTAATTTCAGATTTTGAAACGACTTCATTTGACCCAGAAATTTCAAAGCCCATATAGTATGATGTAATAACACAGGTGTTCAAATTTCTCAACGAAAACAAAACACATGGAATTAGAAATAGGGAGGTAGTGGGTTGAAGCCTTGTTGCCAACTTTCACCAGGTAAAATGCTGCGATGGTATTTGACTAAGACCACTACCTTCCTTGTTCTTGTCCTCCAATGGAAGATCGCGAAGAACGTGACCCCTCAGACTTGACAGGCATAGGCTAAAAGTTGTCATTTCCACCCAGCAAACTAGGCCTAATTTTAACTATTTTTCAATTGTTTCTGTATATATCTTAAGTGTAACTTTTGGCCTTTTAACATAGAAATTTCTTAGTTTACTGAATTCTTACTAAGCTATTACGAATCTCTCTATTTCAGGTCAGAAACTCATCCAGAATTCCCCTACGATGACCTATACTAATGTGTGATATGAATCTTTCTGTGCAACATTTTTTTGAATAATCAAAACAAACATAGTGAATATTTTATTTGCTCTGTTTATTTTCCTGGATTATAGAAGTTTAGTATCTAAAATTGTATTGAGTAAAATAAGTTTACATAGGGCTTGTTCGGAAATACAGAACGAAGTTCACGGAATGCACGAACTTAACGCTGAAAATTATTTTCGTGAAATTCGTTTTCTTCGTTATTTCCGAACGCTCCAAACCGTTGTCAGGATAACGATAGACACCAACTCGCATACATAAAGAAATAAACGAAAATAGAAGGTGTGGTTATAAGTAGGGACGTGAGGCTCAAAATACGAATCAAGTTAGTTTCTTGGAGAGATTCTATTCCAACAATAACGTTATTTACCAACATGTAAG